>VWYH01003353.1:548306-681172 GCA_013399365.1 Pampusana beccarii
TGCGCGGGGCCGGCGCGGGTGCGGAGGCCGCTGGCGCTGGGTCCCCGGTCCCCGCCGCCGGGGCTGCTTCGCTCTCCCCCGCCCTGCCCCGGATCTGTTCAATTAGGCGATTAGGGATGCCGGGCAGGGAAGAGGGGGAGGGTGGTTGATCCGCTAATTAAGATGATGTGTAATTAGCGCTTCAACAAAAATTACCAAGGATTTAAGATCAGTTTAGTCTTAAAAAAAAAAATCCACATTTTTCAAATATAATTTCTCAATTCAACTGCCCTCCCCATTTGGTTTATTTGAGAAAGCACAGAGGGAACAACTGCAAAGCGTTTCCTTCTCCCTTGTCCTGGGAAGAAACTTGGCGAATGGGAGGAATGAAGCTGTTGCTTGATGTGGGAGACTGAACTTGCCCGCAGACTGGCAGGGTTAAGGTGCCAAAGTGCTAAAGCTGAGGAAGATGCACAAATCGGGGGCTGAATTTTGGCCTGCGATAAAGTCAGTGCTCGCGGGTGTCCGCGGACTTTGTGTGTGAAGTGGATGTGATGTTCTATCCACGTGTGTTTACATCAGAGGGCATTTGCGTGTGCGTATGTAAAAGTTTATAAAGCGCACCAAAGAACGGTACATTATTACAGTTTCACTAAATTCCTGTGTCCTACAGAAAACACTGGGCAGATGCAAAATGTATCTATGCAGATGCACTTGTCTGTTGAACTGAGAATGCGTGTGCAAAGATCTTGTAACACACGGTAAAAGCACAGGTACTGTGTGATCACAAACCAGTCTGGTATGTACAGAAATTAAGTGACCCATATTTTAAAACTTTGTTTGGCACCAAATAAAGCTGACTTATTTTTAGACTTTGTATTGGAACTACGCTGTAAGTTCAAGTTCAGCAATAGCAAATTAGGTCTTTAATGAGCTAAGGGCAAAAATTGAAACAAGCATATTTCTAAAGGCTGCAATTAAACATACCTGATGAAGACACTGAGGTCAGAAAGAGCAAAGAATTGCTTTTCTCTCCCGCACACAGACACCATCCCCTGTGCAGTCATACATTACAAGCATAAGACGACTTTGAAATGGGCAGGATTCTGAACTATCCAACGGGAGAAAGCCAAGTGTACCTGAAACACAAAATCTCCACTCGCTCCCAGGCAAAATGCAGTGCAGGAGCTAGGATTTCACAACACGGGAGCAGTGTAATTCATCGCCCTTGCTCGCTGTAATAATACCCCGGCTCCCCGGTCGGATGTGAGCGTTCCGTGACCGGTGCGACAGGAACGCTGCTGCACGGGGCTCCCACCTGCCGCACAAACAGCCACCGCTGGCCCAGATACCTGACGGGAACAAGGGAAATACCCGTCTGCCGCACGGCTGCCTTCATTACTGTTTGCAAAGCACCCTGAGATTCTCAGAGGGAAATGCCCTGTTGAGTGAAAAGTATTATTATTGTTATTATGGCTATGATTATTATGGCTTATATATTTTATAAAAGCTCCATACTATTTAATATAGTGCTTCAAAGACAAAGGCCTGCGGAAGTTTGCAAACATGAGCGAGGCGAGGCTCGGTAGCCAGCGTGGCGGTGGGGGATGTTGTTGGTTGTGCGGTGTTGCTGGGGACGCGGAGGCCGTCGCGCGTGTGACGACTGGCACGGGATCCCCGTCCGCTCCCGGTGACACCACCAGGAAAAGAACCCGCGTTCTTCAGACTTGCTCTTGCCCTTCTAGCTGTAAAATCAGCGTTCTCTCTGTTTATTATTATTATCGTTATTATTTGTCCCTGTTGCAGTAAACTTCCCATGTGAGGAATTGTTTACTGGAAGAATAAAAAAAGGGCATTTCGAATGTGGGCCTTCCCTGCAGCGCAAGGCTGGCGTAGGAGCCTGCGCTCCCCGTGGGCCACGGCCAGCTCTGCCTTTGTTTCCACAACTTGATGGCTCTCCCACTTTTACTGGATATATTTATTTTTTTTCCAGTTAGAGATTATTTAAATGATAAACTCGTGCAATTCCAAATGCTACCTGAAAGGAGCAAAATCTTAGCCGAATAATGATTTTTCGCATGCCTGTTTCCCAAGGGATGTTTTTAATCCTGAAGGAGTAAGTAACCAGCATATCAATAAATACACATGCACGCGATGTCCATCTGCGGTTCAAGGAAGGCATCTGAAGGATATGTGCAAACACATTTGTTTCCACTCTGTGGATAACAGCCTGTTGATCTGTCAGGGCTCCACAGCATTCCACACCAACATTACTGCTGTGTTTTCTGATCTGAAATATGCCCTTTTTCTGGAGGAATTTCAGGTCAGGGATGTCATGCTGGAAAAGATCTATGACCTTATTATTTCTTTTATTTTCTTAATGGATTTTCATGCATCACCGCTACCTACTCATGGGCTGTTTATTTTTATTTTTATTGCAGTAGGTTGTGCATTATGTAGCGTCCAAATCTGTAACAGAGTGTCCCTGTCCTGAAGAGTTTTTTTTCCTTCTCTTCGTTCAGTGAGTGATGTGACCCTCTTTGCTAATAAAAATGAAATATGACTTTCATCTCTGGAATAAGTGCACTTCTTCGTGCTTCTGAATGCTTATACCCTGAAAAAGCAACTTGCCTTTTTTTTTTTTGTAATTGGGCAGGAGTTTCCCTGCGGTGCGGGTCATCGTGTGTGCTCAACATGGGTTAGAATCTCAACTTTTCCACGGAGTAAAGTGCTGCTCTGAGCAGAGGTACCAGTTTGCAGTTGCTGTTCAGCAGCACTTGGTGCACAGGACAGTGGGAGAAAGAAAAGTTTGTCGGGAGGGTGGATGAGCTCTCACCTCGTCACCTCTGAGATGTGCTTTGTTCAGATTTTTGTCAGAACACCAGTAAGGCATTTTTTGTGCCGCCGGACCCACTTTTGTGCTGCAAACAAGGCCACTGGCTCTCTTGGGGAGACATTTTCCAGCTGCAAATGGGCTCAGACAGCCAAATTATTTCCAGTAGGCCACAGAATAATGCTTCTATCGCGGTAAACCTTGGTCTCTGTTGAGCTGGTGTGGAAAGAAAGGCTTCATCTTCTCGAAACCGTTTGCTTTTTGTAATGCTGTGGACAAAGCTGGGGGAGCCGGACCTTGGCTCTCCAGAAAGCGGTGACTGCGCAGGCGTTTGGGCTGAAATGTCAGACCCAAGTAACCGGGTGGTGATTTAGTTTTGTCTTGGTAGTTTTACATCTTTCAGGTGTTTTGCTCAAAGGGAAGGTTTTGATGTGGGAGGTTTTTGCTGGTCTGTTTTTTTTGGCTTAGGAGCTCTCACCAAAGCTGCGCGACACAATGCCCCGGCATCAGTTATTGGGATCAATTTAGCCATCATGGCCAGATAACGCTGTCAGCCCGGCTGAGATACATATTTGTTTAATAGTTAATGTTCTGTACAAAATGCAGAGGGTGGGGAGAAGTCAAACTGTAGTGAATGCTCTGCTTATTTTATATCCACTATAACTATTTTTATCCATGAAAATTGGCTTAATTATATCAATGGAATGTTTCTTTTTCAATTCTGTAGGCAATTAGTCCATCTTGCTGGCTGCAATTTATTTTAATAAAAAAATAAACCAGTGGCGTGTTCAGTTCCTCATCCCCTGGGGACAAATGCGATTGGTGTGTTTAATTTCATTAACTACAATGCGGCCTACTGGAAAAATGTATAAAATCAGCTTTATACAGCTTAAACACTGGCATTTGAAACAAATCATTACTGCATTGGCTGTCACACTGGTAATTCTAGAATCCAAGACAAAAATATTATAGCTGTTTTTATAACCCTCTGCAAATACACTGTTAAAATAATTTGTAATCATTTTTTAAACATGCCCTGATGTTTTTAGTTAAAATATCTTATCACCACCAAAGAAGGTCGGCTATTCATTATCGCATGTGTTCTGTTCAGTGATTCAGAGGTTGCTTCCCCTGCAGCAAACCCACGCCTGTCTGTCTGTCTGAAGCTCCCCGTTTGAGGATGGACTGTTAGTACCGATTGAAACACGCTTCCCTGTATTTTTTCAACCCAACGTGCTTGTCCCGGTTTCCAAGCCCTCCTTTTGTCAGGGAAGTGCAAGGGACGGTTTTTCTGAACAGGGCAGATGAAGAGCATTTTGAAATCCAGCATCACTTCAGACACCACCTCCCCGTTCGAGCTTTTCTTTCGCGCCCCCCAGGGTGCAACATCTTCTCGCAGCGGTGCTGAGCGTGCCCGTGGTGCTGGGCGGGAGGTTCGCTGTGTGCATCCTGCAAACAGCCCTGTTGGGCAGCCCCGTGTCGCCGTTTGCGGCAGCCTGAGCTGCCCCGGCTCGCGGGGGCGCAGGACGTGGCACTTTCCCCCTCCACACCCGTATTGCTGCACCCGGTTACACGCGGTGTTTTTCAGATGCGCAGTTTAGCCACAAACCCGTGCACACGGTGTTGGTTTAAGGTTCATGTATTATCAGTGAACAATCCTGGGCAGAACACAGGCGCCTCGTTTTCTTCTGTGAAAACAGAGGTTAAACTGACAAAATTCAGGATTTTTTTTTTTTTTTTTAATGAGAGGCCAGATCCTCAACTCATGTAAATCAGTAGCAACATCAATGAAGCTAATTTTCACCAGCTGAGGACATGGCCCAAGAGATTTTGTGCGTATGTGCATAAAATATACAAATATTGGTCCATAGCTGTTTAAGGGGATTCAGTTTTAGCATCTGCAGATCAATATCTGATGGAGAAATATAGCTTGCTGCCTTTTTTTTTTTTTCTTTCCCTTATGCAATGATCAATTATATATCCTCAGCATATTTTAGACAGATTGCTATTTTCTGAAGTGGCAGGACTTCCTTTCCAAAGAAGGAATATGCAGAAGATGGGCCATATTGGACATAAGCCATCTGTTCCCTTGCATGCATTGTGCATTTATTTTTTTTCCCCTCCCGCTTCCACTGCTGTCATAAACAGTAGTTCATTTTCTTTTCCGTATCTTTCACTTTATAGCAGCGGTGTTTTGGTAGGAGTGATACCAAGTTATTGTTTTATTGGTATTACAGGGAAAAAAAAAAAATCTCCTTTATTTCCTCGATATAAAATCAGAGGGGAACTGAAGAAACTAAAGCGAGGGTTCCTGGCCAGGCTGAGGAGGAGAATGTGATTCGTTGGCTGTAAGGAAAGATGGAAAGTTGGATGTGAAGTTTTGCTCAGAACATGGAAAAGTTGTAGAATTGTGCAGCAGTGGGACAGGGGGTGGGGTCCTGGGCTGCTATTATTAAAACAAAAAAACCCATCAAACTTTGAGCACATTGAAACGAGTTAGTTGGTCAGGGATTGCTCTGGGATGCAGAAAAAGCGCGAATCAGGGTTTTTTGCGGAGCTGATGAACCACATTTACCAGTTTGCGCAAATAATTTACCCTTAGCTACTGCATCTGTGGAACGGGAGGGATATGCACACCTACCTTTGATTTCTGGATCAATGTCTCGTTAATGATCTTTGTGTTTGTTCCAACTCCCACTGAGATCTTTGGGATGTATTTGCTGAATTTATTGGATCAGATTTTTAAATTTTTTTCTAAGTTGTAGATTTGGCTAAAAATCTTTCATTCTGTCTCAGAGGCTTAAAAAATGCTTTTGTTTACATGTAGTCTGGCATTTGTTTTCCTTTCAGGATAGTATTTAGTGGTGGGTTTTTTATTTCACAGTGAATGGACCTTTTGGGCTCAATTATATAAATTAATTTTTAAATGGCTGTGCTTGAGGTTCATGTAGTATAAAATTGCTTAACCATTTTTTTTCCTGTTTATAGAAAAGGACTGGTTTCATTTTATATTTTATTACATAAATGTGAAATAAAGAACATGCACAACTTACAAGTGATCATATATTTTATTTTAGAATTATCACATAGGAATAAAATAAATTTAAATCCCTACATGGCACAATAGTCACATTTAAAAAGCAGTTGATACCTCATGGAGAACTTTGAAAAGCCCTCTGCTCAGAAACACTTCTGCTCGTATATCCCGTATATAATGAATAAAAACCAGATCTTTGTTACTCTGGGAGTTCTTAAATTCTTCCTGCTAGAACGCTCTTCGAGTATTTATCCAGATAAAGTTCAGGGTGGGATTTGGTTCTCGGTGCGCTGTTCCTGATGGTCTCACGGTCTCTGCTGGGGGAATGGAGCAGCAGCTCAGGACCGGGGCTGCCGTCGAGCGTCAGGAGCTGGGGACCTGCCGGCCGGGCCCCGATGGAACCGCAGCCCCCGTGCTCCTGCCAGCCCGGACACGTGGGGCTTTCCGGGCGAGGAGGGTATCTGTGCGTTTGAGGCCCCTCTGGAAAATGCTGGTGCTTCCTCACATCGTTTATTGTGGGGGGGTTATCATTATTCATATATTCAAAAGGCCTGCACCCGTGAAATGAAATAGATGTCAACCCGTTCAAACAGCAGGTTTGGGTAGCTCTTCAGTTAACGTGCAGGTCTCCGGGTCCTGAAGAACCCAGAGGGTTGCTGTGAACAGTCCCAGGCGTTGCCTCGAGCTCTAACCAGAAAGTTTCTTGTATGATCCAGGAGTCAATACCCCAGCTAAATATTGATCTACGTAATTGCGCTGTCTGTTCCAGTACATCAGGAAAAGGAGCCCACATTTAACACCTATCTATTAATGTAGTTTTTTTACCCAATGGACAGTAGCTTTTTTTTAAAGTATCGTTTAGCAGTTTGTGAAATGAGTCTTGAGGCGTTAACCAGGGCCGTGCCCTGCCGCAGCATCCGTGCCCTGCCGCAGCATCCGTGCCCTGCCGCAGCATCCGTGTATCTCTGAGCATCCCTGTGCCGGCCGGGTGCTGGTGGGAGGGAGCACCGCTCGGCTGGGCTGAGCTGCTCGGAGCTCAGAGCTCAGCCCACATCACATCCCTGGAAACTGAGCACGGAGCTCAGAGAAATGGTTCTCCTGCCCTTCTCTCCCTAGGAACTCCCCCTGTCGTTTATTGAAGAAGCCAGTAATTTAATAAACGAGGTGGGAGGAAGAGAAGGAAACAAGAACCTGTGGAAGATCTCCAGAGTGTTACTTTGGTGTGGGACCCTCCGTTTTTTCCTAATGAAAATACTGAGGGTAGAACAGGGCAAATTGGGGCTCATGCCCAACTCAGGACCAGGAAACCCGCGTTCCACATGGAGTTTGTGCAGCCGATCGCTGTCCTGAGGGGGCTTGCCCAGGGCCCGGTCGCTGCTGCAGTGGGTGGCAGTGCCCCCATGGAGCTGCCTGGACTTTGGAGCAGGCCCTCCAGGCGCTGAACTCTTTGGGACATCAGTGCTATTTGCATATGAAGATTTTGCTTATATCTGAGTTTGCATGTAATGCTCGTTAATGATTAGCCACCAAGGGGCTGGTATAGGAGATACCCGTTTCCGGGGATGAAGTCAGCTGTGCCTTTGTCTCTACTTCTAAAGTCCTTTTTCTGATGTGACCTGGCTTTTAAAATATTGATAAACTTTTTTTTTTTAACCTGTCACTTGAAGAGCTATGTGCCTTATTCTTGTCCAACAGCACAGTGGAATGTGTATTTACAGCCCCTTCAGAATCCTTGTATCAGTGGAATATTGCCCTTCACAGTCACATTTCAGTAACCAAAGACTGAAGAGGCAGCTCTGAGGACTTCTCTGTCTATACATCTATCTCTCTAGTTCACAGCCACAAGCTGTAACTGTGTAAGGGATATTCTTCTTGTGGATAACGACAGATTCTTAATCTTTCTTTTTAGTTCTTTCACTTAAATTACATATACATGTTCGAAATGAGAAGAATCCTTGAAAACACAGACAAATATCTACCTGCTGATCTATCTGTCTAGAGACTAAATATTGGAAGAGCGGTCATTTAGATCAATCTTGTGCCTCAGTGCTCACATTAGAACAAAACAGAAAAAGCACTCCTGAAAAATTACTGAATTCTCCTTGCAGCATCAGGTTCCAAGATAATGATGTGTCTGTGTGTGAAAATATTAAATTGCAATAACATGCAGAGTGAGTGGCTTTCTGAATGGGGTATTCAGTTCACAGCTTGGACTATACATAAAGCTAGTGAGTGACAGAATACAAATGGTGTCATAAAACATCAGGGGAATTTACAGCCAGCCTCAATCTTTTTGATCTATATTCTATCTATGGAGCGCTCTCAATCTATCTTTAGTTAATGAAACAGTTAAACATATTTAATTATTTATCACTGTTTAATGTCAAGAGTTATCAAAACAGATTACGTTTCCCCCACATGCACTTAGAGGTATTAGAAGAACTCTAAATTGTATGTACTAAAGTCTGGGATGTTTCCTGTCCAGAGATAATGCTTTAAAACGCATCTCTGCGTGGAGATGTTTTCAAATCACAGTTGTTTGGAGAAAGCAGAGCCTCTAATTTCTTTGCCTGAGAGCGTGCTTGATTTCTAAAACTTTGCTTGTTTCTTCTACAAACTGCTTCTATTCATATTAAAAAACAGAGAGATGAGAATTCAGTTTTACTCAAGGTGAGAAATGAAATATAGCGGAGCGTTCTCAGGGGGTATGAGCTGCCCCACCTCTGATATGGCCCAACAACAAAGAGCCGAACTGAGAAATCCTTCCAAAAGCCAGCCCGCGGTGCCCCCCCCGCGGCTGGAAACTGCAGTGAGCACACCTGCAGACCGAGCACGTCGCGTCTCCTCACGCACACAAACCGTGTGCCGGAAGGGGTCTCAGCGCCCCCGCCGCCCCTCGGGACGCTCGGGTGCGGATCCCGGGGCTGCCCCGCGGGTCTCTGCTTTCCCAAAGTGAATTTCGGCATCGCAAACCTCCCAGGCCGTTGGGTTCTTGCTCCCCCAGCAGCGGTGTTAATTGGCACCTCGGGTTGTGCTGAGCTGCTAAAAGCCGCCGGTTGTTACTGAATCTCATCTGCTGGTTCTGGGCTGGAGGTCGGGCCTGGGGATCCCCTCGGCCGCACCACCTGGGTCTCCTCTATTGGCAGCTTTGATAAGAAATCATTCTTTCTTCTCTGCCTAAGGTCTCTCTTTACCGGTGGTTTTAAATTGCTTTCCACTCCGGACAGACTACCCTCGTTCAAAGAGAAATGTGGAGGAGGTGGCTGGTTCCAGTAAGTATTAGGAATCCATTACCAGAGGACCGAATCCTGTTGGGATCTCTTGGGAGCCAGCCCTCCTTGGCCCACCAAACACAGCGTGGCATTGTCGGCAGAAAGGGCAGGGGGATAAAGGCATCCCGCCTCGCTTTGCCCTCACAAAGAAACCTCAATACTTTTATTCAGCGGAAAATGGAATAATACTTCTGGGTTTGCTTTGAAAGCCGCAGCCGCTGGCTACGTTACGCGCTGCGGACGGCGGCGGCGCGGGGAAGAGCCTTTTGCAAGGGGAGAGGACTCTGCACGTGAAACGAGATTAAAGGCATCGCTGTGCCAACACGTTAAACATTTTGGGGTTTACAAGAAGTATCGATGTTTCATTGCAGGAATGAAGCCCCACTGCATGGCTGTGCAGCGAAGCAGCCCAGCCCGCTGGAAAGAAAAGGTTTATTATATGTCACGTTCCCCTTTAAAATGCACCAGGTACTAATGTTCTTTTGGTGAAGGTGGGTTAGGGACTACTTCAGATAGTACAGTGCTCTTAAGGAGTCACTTTTAAGTAGCTAAGTGGCATCCCTGTATCTTTAAGGTAACCTACCATTAAAAAAACCCCACCTTACCAATTGCAGGTAATTAATTAATTTTCTCTAGCTTCTGTTTTGTGAAGAAAGGGAAAAATTCACCGGTGCATCTGCTGGCTGGTTGTATGACCCTTTGTAGTTTTCAATATTGTAGTCCAAAAATTCACGGTGTGGTTAGATTAGTGTGTTAGATTCTATAACCACAGCTGATGAAGAGCAAAACCTTTAATGCAGGTTGTCAGGGCCAAAGGAAAAGATTTTAGTGTTGGAAACGGACACTGAGGCGCGTCAGAGAAGGGTTTTTGCCTTGAGTGTCTTGCAGGTGGTTTAATGATGATAAACGTGGGATGTTGTAGGTAAGTGGACTGGAGTTTAAAATGAGGAATCCCCATTTTCCTGTGGGGTGGGAGCTGCTGGGCCAAAGTCTACAATGAACCCCCCGGAGGAATGAGGAAGAACGTCTGGATGAGTTCAGGCTGAGCTGTGGTCCCGAACCCTTCCGCAAATGTGGATTTCGGAGCAAGTGGCATTATTTACAGGGGTAAAGTGATGCTTGTGGTGAAACATTTGTGTGATGGAGCCTGCGCTTACACTCCTCTGTTTTCCCACCTGCCCACTTCTGGCTCTCAAGAGAGTCAGTGGAATAAAGATAAGGGAGGGAATGGGGAAAAGGGCTCTGCTCTCAAAATAGCTATTTTATGTACACATTTTTCTCTGCATTGCGTAGATTCTTTTTTGGCAAATCTTTCTCACTGTGCTTTCTTATCTGACTTCCAAAAGCTATTGCTGGTTTGTTTTAAATGGTCTGAAGTTGTGTTGGGAAGCGTTGCCCTGGTCGAGGGAGGCATCTTTGTTTTAGACGTTACTCCTGCAGGAGCTCTGTCTGCGCTGTTACCCTAGGAGCAGCTTCTGGCAAGAAGAGTTGTTGTGAGTCAAGTGCCGGAATTTTGGGCACGGTCTCTGGGGCTGCTACGGAGCCAATTTGCATGATGTGATAAATAGACAACACGTAACTGGCTTTGTGGGAGGGGACAGCTGGAGTCACAGGACACACGGACTTTGGAAGGCAAAGCTCTGCGTACGCGAGCGAAATGAATTCTGAGAGTCGCTCTGCCGTTGCAGAAAAAGCCCCGATTCTTTTCCTATAGCTTGACGTGCACATCGTGAAGATTGTAAGAAGGGAAGTTAGAATTAAAATGAATGCGTGGCTAAAAATGAGATGAGATCTTTCCCACTTTAGTGGGAACAAAGCCATCTTTCCTTACCCTGTGTCGTCCAAAATAGCTGTTAAAATGTAAAGTACTTTAATTTTAGTAATTATAATTCTTAAGGCATTGTTTTATCCCTTGTTAAACTTCAAAACAAACGTATCTAGTTGTGAAAACTTCTGTATGGAAGAGAAAGCAAATTTGTTAAAGAAAAATAATCACACCATTGACCTAGAAGTCAGACATTTATTCCTCTTATTTCTAGGTTTCATTTCTTGCTTCTCTCTTTCATTGCAAGAATGTGCCTGTCTTCTGTTTGCTGTTTCCACACTAGGAGAGGGAAAGTGCTGTAATATTGTCCCTGTGTGCTGCTGATTGATTTTTGTTAAAACCCCGTCACCCAGAGTCACTTTGCTACATACAGGGAAAAAAAAATCCCGAACCCAAACCACCAAAAGGATCCTGTGCACTCTCTGGAGAAAAGCAAGGGGAACACAGACCCACACTGAATCCAGAGCAGATTTCCTGGGAGATGCACCCGTGGGGAGCTGCAGATGTTTTGCTCGATGTGATGTAATACAATGGTGCGAGGTGAGGGGCTGGTCGCACCCAACGTGCCTCCCCCGGCTCGGTTTTCCCTGCCCGGGTGGTTTTGCTGGGATGGCACGGTGTGTGGGTCCAGCGCTGCTTTTGGGCAGCCTGGAGCAACCCCTGGCGCAAACGGGAGCAAACGCCAAAGCTTTTGAAGTTTCCCCATTTACATGCGGCGTGGGTTTCCCGTTTGATTAAACAAATGATGCTTTGCCTAATTTGTCTGTGTTGGCTATTTTTATGAAATATGCACTTAATTAAGTAAGAGAAATACAGAAACATGTTTATTCTCTAGATTTATGCGAAAAATGAGAACCCCACTGAAATTTCCAGTAGTGAAGCAATTAAGTAATGGAATTCCACAGTATAAACATAGTATAATTCAACTATAAAAACGATGTCTAAGTAATGTTAATGAGCTGACTTGAAGCTACAAAAGCTAGAAAAGTTCACAGTTCCAGATGAAAATTGAATTTGTTCTGAATTATAGCTGAAATAAAGTTAGTTTGCATGAGGAGTCATCTGCGGTCCCAGTCCAAGCTCTGCATGTGTGTGATATGTCAAGCCTGAGCCTCAGCTAAATATCGGGATAGCAGAACTGGTCAGAACTGTCTCTAGGTTTTGTACGTGTAGCTCTGATCTATAATAATGTTATTACACAGATGGTCATTTGCTCAGCTGGTAAGCAGTGTTTGCTGAAAACAAACAAATAACCAACCCAAGCCCCAGACAACTTATCCATGGTTTGCACTGACAGTCTGCAGAATTTGCAGTTGCTTGTTTAAATATTTTTCACAGTAACTACTTAAATGTTCTATTTGCTGAAGTGTAGTGCAGAGCCCGAGAGCCGTAACTCAGTAATCATGTATGTAGAAAGAAGCTCAAACCGATCTGACACTTTAGCAAGGTTCCAACCTGAAAATTGACAAATGGTTTTTTGGATTTAAACTTGAACTCTGAGTTTATGTAGAAATTTGGCAGTGTTGGAGCAAATCTTGTAAGCTGGCAATTTGAATCTCTGTTTTCTGTATGATCTCCCCCTCCCAACGGAGCGTTTCCGATGGGGGAACAGGGGCTCTGCAGCGGCACATTTGGAGCACCTCACTTTGTTTGTGCCATATTCCTTTCCTTTGCCGCAATTCTGACCTGATTTTTTTGGTTTCTCTTCTAAATTCTTCTCTCTTTTGTACTCTTCTTTGAAGTGTTTGCAGTCAGGACTGGGTGCTTTGCTGTGGAGGTGTTTGCCGGGCTGAGTTTCCCTCAGAGCCGGGTTCAGCGGGTCCCAGGGGGTCTCGCTGCACTCTGGCCTCCGCGCTACATTTTCTTTTCTTTTCTCATTCCACTTCAGAATGTTGTTTCTGTCACCTTCTCAGCCTAGTAAATAGCACGCTGAAGATTTATGATGTTTAAACTTTTAATGCCGTGCCATATTTTATATCTTTTTCACGGCATTATTCAGATGTGTTATGTTATGGTTAGTTCAAGTTCTAGTGCGACCGCTCGAGGAGCTGGTTCTTGTGGGTAGCTCCTCTCTGCCAAGGAGTATTTGCACTTGCTCCAGAGGAGGAGGAAAGGAATGTTCCATAAATGTTGCGCAGGATTAAAGCCGTAGATGGCCAAATCATTATGGATGGAGACTAAAGCCCGAACCTGCGGGCTGGAGGAACCGCGAACCCGTTTGCTTTTTTCGGGTGGGCTGTGCTGGCCGCTCCTGGGCTTTGCAGCCCGAGGCCGGCACAGAGCGGTTCTGCTGCTGCAGGGTGGGCACACAAAGCTGTATTCAGTTTCATTTTGGGAAAAGCCCTGGTTTTTTCCTCTTGTGTTGTCTCTGTTGAATATATGACTATTAAAAAGAAAAGAAAACAAAACAACCCACCTAGAATTAACTCATTGTGAGGCACATCCGCCTGCCCTCAGTTACTTTCACAGTGATACAAATTCTCCTGTGAAGTTTCACGAGTTTATAAAACATGGAGTATTTCTGCAAGAACGACATTGTTCTCTCCTGCACAGGCCCCAGGTACCAGATGGACCAGGGCCTGTGCCCAGCTAGGGAATATTAATTTTGATGGAGAGAGACGTAGTGTTCTGGGTATTAAATGAAATGCCTTGGGAAAAGCAGCACAGTAGATGTGTGTTCGTACTGAGTAGTGTCTTTGTCTTTCATATATAAAAACACTAATTAAAATATAATGTAAAAACCTGAAGTGTGCTGGTTACGTTTTAGTGTACTGCTAAGGTAAATAAAAATGAAACAAAAGAGATATATACTGGGTCATTAAAAGTGCATTGTTAAACCGCTTTATGCCCCAAAATTTCCGAATTAAAAGTTGAACAGCGCTCCATCTGGAAGGGGACGCGAGCAGGTTGCTGTTGCTGTACCCGGAGCTGCGGGCCGGGCCGTGGTTCCTTTGCGCTGCCGGTAACGCTGCGCAGGGGAACAGGCGAGCGCGGCTCCTGGAACCCAACCCTGCAAATCCTTTTTACAGCGGCCCCGGCACCCCCGGCTGCTCCCCCCGGGCCCGAGGGCTGAGCTCCATATGCTGGCTGCGAGAGAAGGTCCCTTTTCATGTCTTCAAAACAGAAACAGCTTGGAATATTAACTTAGCTGTACCTTACAGCTTGCAGGGTGTAACGAGAAAAGTAGACAAGCCATCAAAGTTAGCAATTAAGGCTGATCCTTTGCAATTGACAACGTGGAATATCGCATGTAAAGCTGAAGTATTTGATGTTGCTTAATCAAAGCGTGTTACTGATGGCAAACCAGCATGGGCTCACGCTGGCAAACGGGCGCTCGCTTATTTTGATTTTCTCTTCTGTGCAAGCAAGTGTATGAGCTCCCCTACGCTTTTTGGAACCGATGCGGCGCACACGTTTCAGCATTGAAAGCTGCCTGGGCAGCCCTGGGAGCTCGATGCAAAGCCCACCAGTAACTGTAAAGGTCTTTCCACTGGGGTCAGCCCGGTTTGGGTTTGTTCTTGGCGATGTGAGTGCGATAGCTCATCTTGGTACTTGCGGTTCCGCCTCCTTATTACTAAATGTCTTTCTGGGCAGAGATGCCAAGCTGAAGGCCTGGGGTGCACTGAAGGTGACAAAAGGTCACTTTATCACCACTGTCTCGCTTTAACAGTATTTAGGTCCCTTCCAGAACCTTCTGGTCTTCCTGGTGTAGGATATGGCCACTTTGGTAAGGAGAGGAAAAAAAACCTAAAAATCTTTCTTTGTGCCACTATCCCCCTGAAGAAAAAGCTTAACATCTGATTTAAGTTTACTGAAATAACAGCAGATGTTTATCTTGTATTGTATGGCACATGGCACTACATCTCCTGAGCTCGGCGCAGAGGTTCTGCTCCCCCATTCGGACACTTGCAGGCTTTGTGCTCTTTTTGCAATGTTTTCATTTCTCTGGAGCTTAATCTGCTACCAAAGTATTTGTAAGTATCACGTTATAAACCGTGAAACAAGGAATAGCAGAGGAGATTTTCAATACTTCCTTCCACTAAGCACAGGCTGTTCAGCTACTTACCTGCAGCCTCAAATAATGAAAAAATTGTGCAAACTTTCTGCAGTTCTTCATTAAGAATCCACTTGGGGTATGGGACTGGGGCCAGATCAGTAGGACAAAAACTCATGCCTTGGGAAAGCAAAAACTGGGCAGAAAAAATGTAAGGGAAAATCTTTTTCTGGGTGTTCGAGCGGGTGCGTGTCCCGGTGTTCGAGCGGGTGCGTGTCCCGGTGTTCGAGCGGGTGCGTGTCCCGGTGTTCGTGGTGCTGAGCTGCACGGGGACCCGCGGGGAAGAGGAGCGAGGAACAGAGATTCGGGAGGTGGTTCCGTGGTGGAAGAGGGAGGTGTGTGGCTTATACCCAGCGATTCCCTTTGCTTGAGCTTGAATTGCTCTTTCCCAGCAAACGAGAGGCTGAAAGAGCAGGAAAGACAATTCCTGTGGGCCTTTCCTGGGCACCCTGGAGGTCCAGACAGTGTCTGTGCCCGGGGTTCCTTCCTCTGCAGAGTATTCGAAAGATGCCACGTTACCGTCTTCGACCCAGACAGGGCTTTTTATTTTCAACGTATTTCTGAGCTCCACTGATCCATGAACATTGTGGCTTCTTTTTTAGCATGCTCTCTGAAGGCATGGTTTATTTTATGTTTGAATAAACGCAGTCCTCCTTTGTTTCCTCCACAGAATTCTTTATTTATTATTTCCTAAAATGATTTGATTTTCCCCCTCCTTCAACGCACATATGATTGCAATAAGCAGTTACAAAATAGAACCAAGAAACAAAAGGCTGAACATGCTGATAATGTACATTTGGTTTGTATTTATCGTTTTAAGATGTGTTTTAATTGGTTCACTACCAACATCCTGTAACTTTCAGTCAGTCAGAAGAGAAACCTGTTTCATTTTAAAGTCAGTTCGTTTCTTCCCCCTTTCAGCTGAGGGCAGTGGGTAGGACCCTGCTGTAGTATCTTCAGATTTAATTTAATTAAAACATTTAAATAAAGAGGATTAGAATACATCTTGTTTTGCTATTCTGCACTGATGATTAGGGGCTGGATTTCATTGTGCAATGGGCTTTTAAAAGAACAACAACACAAAACACATTTTGTTGCTTTGTAACATAAACCTTCATGCATAATTTCTAATGAAAACGTGCAGCTATAAACCTGGAAATAAACAGTTTGCCTGTTATTCCAGAAGCTCAGTCTGTTCAGTTTAATGAAAAGAAAGTGAAAAGGTGACATGAGCCGTCTTAAAGTACTTACCTGACAACAAAATTGGATTCAATAGACTAAAGGTGTGACAACACAAATTAATACGACCCTTTATTAAAAAAAAAAAATCACAAAAAACCCTGTAAACATCAAACCCCACCACAAAACAAACCAAAAAAGAAAACCACTGCCCATCACCACCAAAAATCCAACCACAAAACAAGCAAAAATCCAGCAGCAACAACAAACCCAAGCAGGAATGAAAGAGAAGAGGGTTGGAGTGGCGATCTGGAGGGTCAGACCAAATCGAGCCGTTTCTGCCAGGCGTTTGAGCGTGTTCTTAAAGCCCGCCAGGGCAGCGTGTCCGCTGTCGGACGGTCTGCCTGTAGCTCGGAGTTTGTTGGTGACAAGCCCAGCGCCGAGGCCGGATGGATCCCGAAGAGCCTGTGTGTTCAAAGGGAGTGAACCTGAGCACGTCTCGTTGTACCGGAGTTGGCCTGGAGAACCACAGCACGGCTCCTGTGAACGCGCCTTTTATGAGGTTAGTGCCGCTCTCATTTTGGACCATCAGCTTCTGCCTTCAAGCTACATTTTTGGATTAGCAGCTTTCACAAATATTGTACGTTTTAAAGGATAAAAGCATCCTTTTGCTCTTGCTAAAATAAGAGCTAAAAAACCTGCTAGGCCTGAAAACGGACAGTCGCACGTGTTTCTATCTTCCACCTCATCGTAACACGCTTTCCCAGAAGCCTTGACTTTGTGTTGTAAAAGATTGTTCCGAGAGCTGTTTTTAAACACAGAACTCCTCGGTCTAGTTGACCCCAAATGAGAGCCGGTGCCTGGTGGAGTTTGCAGGGTGCTCTGAAATGTGGATTAACCGAGCCAAATTAGTGGATTAGCCGAGGCCAAAGCGAGAACTCTGGGGATGCTGAGGGTCCGCGCTGCCCATCGGTTCTGGGCTGTGTCCCCAGCAGCTCTGGGGTGGTTTCCAGCCATCGCTGCCTCCTCCTGGGTGACCGAACCAGAGATGACCAGAGTTTGATGCAGACAAACTCCCGCGTCCATGGGAAGAAAGGTGTCCCCGGCCAGCCCCTCTCCCGTGTGATAACAGATGTTTCTGCTGCTGCGGTAAAGCTGTTTAATGTGGTCAGTCCAAATCAAGAAGTTTATGAGGAGAAGTGGTGGGGCGGTGGAAGTTCAGCTTGGTCGGTGTCCCGGGGTGTGAGGGGACCCCGGAGCAGGACACGGCCCCGCAGGGCATTGGAGCCCAAGGGACACGGGCTGCTCGGGGCCAGCACGGACCGATTTCTGCCTGGAAACCAAACAGCTCCAAGGTTTCAAAGCCGAGGTCTTGCAAAGGAGTTTTTGTGTCTTTAGGGAGGGGCGAGTAGTTGGATGCTGTTTGGAAAAACGCATGGAAACTTTTGTTTTAAGAAATGTTACGGAGTTTCCCTTTTCCATTTTGGGTACTGGAAATATGGGGAGGGGGAACGATGGAAAAAGGTTCAGTTTGTTTGCTGGCCAATTTGCTCAAAAAGAGGAAAACTGGGAAGTGTCTTTTTCCGTTCTTGCTGACAGGCTCTGTCCAGCTCTGCTGTGGCGGGACCAGCAGGTTCCCTCCTCTCCCAGAAGCTTCTACAGTGATTTTTGCAAAGTGCCCGGGAAGGTGCGAGAGCAGTGACACGAGTGGGACTGGAGCCGTGGTTTGCAAATCCTAAGTTGAAAATGAAGGGCCAATATTCCACTGCTGCGGTATGGAGAGTTACTCCAGGAAAGAGTTATCCCTCCGGCGCTGGGATGGCAATGTAAATAGTTCTCTATGCTATGAAACAAATACAGAACCATTTACTTAGTTCAGCATGCTGGAAGATCGCCGAGTTCATACTAATTATAGTGCATCTTGTTTTTATCATATATATTATAAATGATTTGTTATGCCAAAATGGCTGGAAACTTTTTCCCTGGTATCCTATTGCTAGTTTAGGTTTCTGAGCATCTTCTCACTTGCATTGATTTTTTCCTGTAGTTTTCTGGCAAACAGTCTCGTTCGTTACCTGCTGCCATAGCAATGCCTCTTATTCTCTAAAAGTGCGTTAAGAAAAGAAGGACAAAATGTTGAAGTGTTTCCTGAGACAAACACACCCTGCAGCGTGTCACTCTGCGCCTCTCACGCTGACTGTCTGAACCTGTAGGATGTATTTTCCCTTTTGGAAATAATACGAGCTTTACTGTCTGTGAAAATTTTGCAAAAAGTAGCATTCGAGCCGGAGCAGCTGTACAATGAAGGAAACAGCTTTTCTCTTGCAATAGTCAGTGAAGAGGTAGATAAATGTCTTTGCAAGGGAAGGTGAGGGGGGGTGAGGTTTGGGCCTGAGCATTGCAGAACTTGGAGAGAGAAGAGCTGGAGCGCGATGGGAGATAAGAATAAAGAGGATGCAGAATATGATCAGATGCAAAAGGAGAATAAGGGTGGGGGGAAAGTGGCCTGGACAAATGGGGTCAAAAGGGCACAGAAAATAAGAAGTGGAGGGGGGAGCATTTCGATGCTACAGTTTATCAGTCAGTTTTTAAAAAAATGGACTTCAGTTTAAAACTTTAGCCTGAAGAACCTCGATAGCAATTAAACTTTATAACGTCGAGGCCAATCTGATTTAGATTTTTAAGCGAAACTTTTCACTTGAAAGCTTCAATAGAAAAGAGGTGCTGGTCGTTGCAGAGGCCGATGGTGCCGGTCAGCTCGGGCTGCTGGGTGCGCTGGGTCCGGGCCGGGGGTCCCTCCTGGGCCACCCAGCCCTGCACAGGATCCTGCAGCAGCAGCACGAGCGTCCCAGCCCCAGGTTTTGGCCAGGCCGGAGCAGCGCGGCTCGGGGGGAAGGGTTTGGGTGCAGACCCAGCTCATTGGAGCACTCGGTCACCCCAAGATGACGAGGGGTCCCTGCTCTTGAGGACCGAGGTGCTGCTGAAACACTCTTTGAAGTGTTTGAGGTTTCTCTGGTTTCTTTCTTTTTCTTTTTTTTTTTTTTCTCCTTGTGGTTTTTTTGCTTTCTTCCGAAGAACAAAAGAGTAACTTCCCATGCGGACCCGGACTCTTGTGCACTATTTTACAGACAGTCCCTATTCAAAAGAACCTTCTTGCAGCTTCCTCGGGAGCTCGGACAATTTTGGGTGAAGACAGAGCGAGTCTCTTTCGTGAGAACGGTGATCACAACAGAAATAACAGCGAAGGGGCTCCTGGACGCGGCAGGTTTGCATTGCCACATTTCACGGAGCCTTAGTCGCTGTTGCCCAGCAGTGAAATGGATCTGAATATTGAAATTCTCGTGAATTTTAGTGTACTCATCTGAACATATGTGATAGAATTATTCTTCATTAGTGTTAGTTACTGTTGCGCTTTCTGTTATAACAGTGTGTGCAACTTCCCGCTGAGTCTGAGGCTCCTGGTGCCAAGAGCCGTGTCCACAGTGGAAGAGATTCCAAACTAAAGCTGGGCAGGAAACCTCTGCTCTGTTTTCCATGCAAACCTCTCGAATTTATAGCTTCTTTAACAGAGAGATTAAATCCACTCCTATTATAAAGAAAAAAAAACCACTATTTTTTTCTTCTGTGTATAAACATAAATAACAATATTGGTATTTCCTTCCTGTAGGATCTGACCATGTGAGTGGTTGTTCTTTGCAACTTCTCCCCTGCAAAAGTTTGTACCCAGAAGGAAATAATCTTTGTACACACTTATTTAGCTCAGATAGCTTAGGGGGTAAAGCTTTATTGCAAGCTAAGTAAAAGGTGACAGAAAAGGGATACCGAATACGGTGAAAATGAACTGCAAGTGAATCCAGAGATGCGAGTCTTGTAAGTCAGCTGCTCCCGGGCCGCGTTTCGCCCTCCGCGGAACCTCGGCGTGCTCGGCGGGTCGGGAGATGGTCAGCGAAGGCTCGGGTTGATAAGGACTTGCCTAAATTAGGCTAATGATGGGTTCTCCTGGGTAATGCAGGGCAGAGAGAGTTCAAAGCCTGCTATTTATGTGCACAAAGTCCGAATACCTGCCAAGTCTCTTTGATGAAGTGTCTTTGTCAGAACGATTAAATGAAGGTTAAAAAGGCCAGACCTTTTCTCAACATGTTTGACTCGCTCTTTCTTTCCTCTCTTCAAGGTGTCTTCATGTTACATTTATTTGCTTCATGAATTCTTTATTACACTAATCAGTCCTGATGTACAAACTCATTAGAAAATGAGCTGGAAATGTAAGATCTGTCAAATTTCAGAGACTTCTGACATTGTTAGACTCAAGGGCCTTTTTGCAAAGAAAAGAGAGAAAGGAAAGAAGCTAATGAGGAAATGTCAGATAATGTAGAAGTCAATCCATTTGGGGATGAAGTTTTACAAAGTTCAGAGAGAAAAGTTGTAGCATTGCCAGGGTAAACACCTATTTTTTTAATGTAAGTTTTTGCACAGAGGATTTTTTTCCGTACTGGTGTTGCTGAACACTTCTGGCTTGGTTTTGTAAATGACATCTTAAATCAGTTTACATTGTTATTTTTTTTTTTTAATGGTGACACAGAAGTGAAGGGAAATAATGATTTTAATGTGATTTCCTAATTATATGAATTAGCAGTTTGAATTTCAGTCTCGGCTGAGATCGCTGACCCAACACGCTGCGTAGATGCGCAGTGAAATAAATGCTGCTGTAAAGCAGGCTCCGGTTCGCTTTCTCAAGAGCCCTGATGTGTAAGATCTGTCAAATCGGGCCAAGATCCCATGGAAAAAGGTGGACAAAGAGGTGAAGGTGAAGGGAGAAGCCCCTTGGCTGTGGTCACACGTGGGTCTGTGGCTCAGATAAGGCGAGAGTCCCCGTGCCCTGCGCTCGGTCCCTCCTGCTCCTCTGTCCCCTCGCAGGGTCGGTGCAGTTTCCTTCCAAACTGCAGAGAGCGAGGAAAACCAAATTATGAGCAACGCACAGAACAGTCTGATACCAGTGAGGGGCAAGCTTGCCAGCCTGTATTCGGCTTCACTTGCATTTGCACTGGTAGATCAAAATGTAGCTTGGCTTATTTAATTTCTTTATTGAACGGCTCAGGACACTGCTGGTAAAGCTGTTGTGTTTGCTCTGCGCTCTGAGCAGCGGTGCTTACCCCATCCTTACAGACAGCGCTGCGCAGCAAGCAGGACACTGTTAGATTTACCTGTCAGATCCGGTTTTCCTTGTCAGTTGGAACGTGGGAATGTCTGATGTGCCATCATCTGCCTGTGACCGTCAGACTGTCAGCGAGCGCATCTGTACTGGTCAGTGGTGCTGTTATGTGCTTGTGAAACTTAATCATGTACAAGAGGTACTAAGGAAGAAAATGAGGCCTATCGCATCTGACAAGGTGGACTGGGATGCAGGACAATGGGATCTGGGCTTGGTCTTGTTCTGAATTCCCCGTGTGACCTTGGGCAAGCCTCTTCATCCTTTTCTCTCGCCGCAGACTGCATGGTACGGCACTCGTGCTGTCTCGGTGATAGCTGGGTCTGACACACAGCAGTTATAATAGAGGGCGTCACAAACAGATCGTTCTTGCTTTGCGGCGGCTTTTTTCCTGAGGTGCCACAAAAAGCAGTCCCCTTGGAGATGCTCTGGGACCTTGAGAGGTGCAACGATGCACAAATCAGCAGCTCAGGTGCTGGCTGTCACCGCGCTCCCTGGGTCAGCAGGTTGTGAATGTGTGGGTACAAAAAGAAGGGAGAGAATTCTTAGTGTGATCCCAAACACAGGAACGTCTTCTGCGCTGTCTCGACAGCATCGTGCTGGCGGGGCAAGTGAGAGGGGCCCAGTTTACTGAGTACAATTGCCAGAATTACCATTGGAGAACGTCTTTAGTCTTTGAATTATGTTATATCACCACATAGATTTTAGAGCAGGCAGCTCTGTTCATATAAAGAGCTGTATGCCAAGAGAAACCTTTCTCCGACACTTTTCTTTCCCTCTTTCATCGGTAAAGAGCCAGGTGACCGCTCAGACGTGCAGAACGGCACCTCCTTGTTGGGCTCGCCGAGCTGAGGGTCCCGGCGGGTCCCCAGGGCTCGGTGGGTCGTGTCCTGTCCTTCCTCGGGACCTGCTCCTCGGTGCTGAGCTGAGCGTCCCTGCGCCTCCAACCGCAGGGCAAGCCAACAGGAGCTGTGGTTGCTCAGCACCTCGTAAAAACCAAGCCCCTGTGGGTTCTGGGGGGATAAACGAGAGAGAAACTGGGCTCGAGGAGTAAGATAAGTGTGCTGGCAAGTTGTTAGTAGCAGTGAAAGCAAAACCTGAGGCATTTACATACCCATTAGAGGGGGATTTCAAGCCTGGACGCTGGCCTGCTTTGGAATCATTGGTCTCCTGGGGCCACCTCACGGTATCCTGGCTGCGGGCAGCTGCCACGCGTGGCCGCCCCTCTGGGGGCACTCCCAGCGCCCCCGTCCCAGCGCCCCCGTCCCAGCGCCGGCCGGGCTCACGGGCGCAGCTGCTCCCCCGCGGTGCGGGCAGGGATTTCTGGGGTGCGGTGCGAAGGCGGACGGGCAGAACCCCTCAAAGGCAGGAGTGCTGCAGCACATGTGGCAGGGACTGATGATTCATTGCCAGGAGTGCTTTTAAAATCAGATTAGACAGGATAGGCCAGTGAAAGGGAAGGGGGTATGTTCTGCTTTGCAAATCTAACTCCATCAAAAAGGTGTCAAAGAACTGGTACTTCCTTCTTAGTTCTTCCCCCTCTTTCCTTCCTCTTTCTGTCTCCAGCTCTTGTCTTGCTTTTTTTTTTTTTTTTTCCCAGACAAAAACCACATCTCAAATTGCTCCTCTTTGTAACCTGTGGCTGGTCAGGTAAAGCAATTTCATTAGTCCCCTAGGAAAGGGTCTTGGGTATTTTCTGTACCCGGGGGGTGTGGATCTGAGTCCTGAGGAGCAGCCCAGGTTTCCCTGCTGCATCAGACCCACGCGTACAAGATTTCCAGGGCAGCCAAACTGAAGAGCGCTGGACCAGCCTGGCTGTTAGCAGAGTCCTGGTATGTGCTTCTGTTTGCTTTACTGATGACTGTGTTTTAGAACTCTCTTCAGGAAAAAATGGTAGGAGTTGTTGTACATGAGTTTGCTTAAAATCACCCTAAACTGTTCCCGGAGTGAATCACACCGCTGGTGTGTTACCGGCCGCATCTTTAAGATTTCTTATGGGTTCCTTTCATTTCTAGTGTTCTGATTGGTACTGGCTTATTTGTCTTTGAACGTGGCTGTTCGATCGCCTTTAATATCCTACTGCTCCAGGTATTTCTCTCACCAAATAAAAAACGCTTCATGGCAAGTATGAAATTTAAGCGCACACCTAATTTGTTGTTGTTGGCTTTGGTGTTTTACAGCCGCTGGCAACCCTTGGTTTTGTCTTTAGTCTCAATTAGAATTTCAACCTGTGACAACCCCATTTTGGCTTTTGGGTTTGGCTGCGGTGCTTTCCAGGGGACGCCAGCCCGGGAGCCGCAGTTTCACCCGCGTCACCCTTTTCCAAGCAAGTCCTGTTGCCCACTGAATAGTTTCCAGATCTGCTGAACCGCGGGGGTCACGTCCCGCTAGGGCAGGGATGGCTGCACAAGTAGGGAAAGAAGGAATGTGCAAAATATCTGACGAAAGAATCGCCGTGTCGTCTTCCACCAGAACCCAGGATTTTATGTTACAAGGAAACTTCAAAATCAAACCTTTTGAACAATTCTCCTTTAGAAAACATCTTGTGGAGAGCCACAGAAACTGCAGGCTGGGAGCTTTCCATTCCAGGGTCTGGTTCGCCCTCACCGATCCACGTTTAGAAATGTCCAGCACTGCTGGTTGTCTGTCTTGCTGTTAATTGTTCCTTCTGATGAGGTTGCTCTTAGTTTGTGTTTATTTCTTGCCTTTTTTATCTGCTCTTCCCTCATCCACCTTCTGCAACGGGGGCAGCCACTGGTGGGAGGCTGATTAGATGCTGTATAATATTTTGCTTTGGATTTGCACCAATTGATTATTTCTGTAATAAGCAGTTCACTATCAAACTGATTACTTTTATTGGAAAATTTTTTTGATGCTTTCTTTTACTCTTTCCTCTCTGTAACCAAAAGGTACCCAATATGCTAACGTTGGCACCATCCATCTCCCCTGAAAATTTAAAAAACAGTAGATGAAAGAAAAAAATTACTTCTACAATCGGATGGACCTGGGTTGCCTTTCTTATTCTGGATCTGAGGCTGAAAGGGCGAGTTTTCTCTCCTTGACACATCTTTAGCTGTTTTTTTTCAGTAAGTTCAAACAAATTTATGAAGCCGTATATGGGGAAGTTTACATTTCTGCCAAGTGCGTCTTGATAAAGGGAAGACTTTGATCCTTTGGCCTGTCAGTTGTGCCTCATCTGTGCTGGGTCAGGACAAAAGTCTAAGTGTGTTTCCCTTAACAATTGGGTTGTGCTGCCTCTAAAGTATTGCAGGGGTACGACAATCAGTAGTGAGCTGGCATGATTACGATTTCAGAGATTTTTCTGGTGAAAATCCTCAGTGTCAGAACTGATTCCTAACACCTAACGCTGACCAGGTTAACGGGAATTGTCAAACAGCTGATGATGGGGAACAATCGCTATTTACAGAGACTCTGTAGATATTTGGAAGCAAATCCACACAGGTGCGTGTTTGACTGAAAGGCCCTATAAATAGAACACCTGACACTGCTTTGGTTGGGAGTTGTGTTATTGCAGTTTACATAGATGAGGTTTTTCTATGTATTTTTAAGTGGATTATTTGAGGAAAAGGAGTAATTTTATGAAGAGTCAGTGCTGCTGCCAAAATGCGTCAATTTTAAAGCAAAGCATCTCCCTGAATACTTACGCTTTTATGTTAGATTGACCTGGGGCTTGGGGAAGTTAAGGATTCTTGAAATAAAAACCCATTAGGAAAACAAGGTGAGTTTCCATGTATAATAGCGGTTGTGTCACCGCCGGGCTTTGGGCAAAGACTGGTGAAGGGCAAAGGGCTTTACACTTCCTATTGAAGTGCTTTGTGCTGCTAAAATCCAAGGCAGCAAACAAACTGCTAAACCAGTTCAATATTAGATGTAACCTGTAATGCAAGGAGTGGATGCTGAGGTTGTGTTTAATTCTGTTTAACACCTCTCTGTCTGCACTCGGCAGGTGTGCATGGGTTGGCTGAATCTGTTCCTAGCTGGGCCGGCTTTGTGGCTGCAGGATCCAGGTTCAGGAAGACAATGTTTTAACCTGCAGAATAACCTTTGCGTGGTCGTTTCCCCTTTTTGCTCTGTACCCTGAACAGGCAATGTAAGGATTTGTTAATTCTTCGGGGAAATGACTTGCTTTGGCTAACAAGCAGTACCATGTCCAGAGCTGGTTTGAGGCCCTGGGATCTACTGCAGCACAAATAATAACTTACATGAGCTACGGCAATGTCAGCTTGGTTGACCAGTGTGTGTTAATTTGCACGTGGGCAGTGCTACACTTGATCAGAAATCCAAACCCAAAACACTTGCAAGGTGTGGTTTTGTTTTCCCTTCAGGTCTCGTATCCCAGCTGGGTCACCGGCATATCTGCCTTGCTTTTGACTTCGTAGCTCTGGAACCGCTCTGTGTAAGGGTGCTAATAACCTGGAGACCAAAGAGAAAGGTGGTGTCACATGGAGTTGAGCGAGTCCCACAGATCCGTGCCGGGGGCTGCAGTGGGTGTGCACAGCCTGGGGAGAAGAGACCTCCATAAAGTGCCAGCAATCGCTGGAAAAGTGGGTCTGATGTGTTCCTGATCTCCTCGCTCAGCAGCTTCTCAGAAAGCTGCCAGCCTCAGTGAGCTGAGAGCAGCCGTTAGAAATACTTCTTTTAAAGTCAAGAGGGCGAAGGGACACTGGTTATTGCACGTAAGTGTTGCTCTTTTCCTTAGAGGAGCACCTGGGCTCCGGGGGGCAGCTCCGCAGCAGCAGTGAGCTGGTATTTGCATCTACCGTTATCACAGGATATTCTGACACCTAGGAGAGGAAAAACTTCTGAGCTGCCCAGTTCAGAGGCAGCACCAGCGGTGCCACATGCCTTGCCAGCCGTGCCACATCGCCAGCTCGGCTCGGTCCTCACGCGATGCCGCTTGTCACTGCCCAGCAGCCACGGCCTCCCCGGGTTCTGCTGGAGTTCAAGCCTGGCAAGTGGAAACCATCGCTGGGCTTGCTGGGGAACGGCCCGGCTCAGAGCACCAGGAGGCGGCTGACGCGATGCCGAACTGGCCGTCCAAAGAGGTGGTAGCGATGGGCAGTCCCGCTGCAACCCGCACGGGTTGTTAAACGTCTGAGTCCTGCTTGGGGGTCAAAGGCATCTGGCCCTTGGGGTCTGGGACTCCCCATCTAGAAGCAGGGGGCTCCAGTGCCCTGGGTGGGAGCCTGCTTGGGGTGCTACCGGAACGGCTTCACGTTTGGGAGGGCGTCAGCCTGTCTGCGCGCTGGCCACTCGCTCCTGTTGCTGCTGTTGCTGGCGGGCGTTTTCCGGCTCCCCTTCTCCAAAAGAAGGCCCCGGGACGGGCTGCTGGGCTCTGTTGCCAAAGAGGATTTCCTCGGTCGTGGCCTCGTTGTGCAGGGACCTCGTTGCTGCCTTTGGTGCGCTGTGAACGCGAGAGAGGAGGGAAAGTGTAGTTTCAAGTAAAGGATGCAAAAGCTCTTGCTTTTGCTTCCAAGACCGACTGCAAAGATGGCTCTGCAGGGCGGGGGGGCTCCCGTGACCCCGTTAACCGCCCACACGTGGAAGAACAGCCACGGGTACGGCTGGTGCTGGTCCGCGGGTGAGGACCAGGCTGGTCGGGGGGGTTGCAAGATGAATTTGATTTTTATGGTGTATTTCTTCTAAATGCAGACCTGTTTTAACCTACTGCTGCTACCACAAAAGCCCCTCTTAGTTTTCAGGAAGCCTGTACAGAATAATTTTCCTTCTACTTTCCCCACTTCCTCTAAATGCTGGGCCAGACAAGGGTGCTGTAAAAGTTACAAGCCACAGTTTGATGTCTCTAGGTTACAAGGAGTGACTCTGGGTTCGCAGTGGTTGCGGTGACATGGGAATTGGGCCTTGACGTTAATTTTTCTGTGGGATCCCTATATGGTCTTTTATTTTAATCTTATTTTTGTTCCTCTCGTGTTCTTTCCTCCCTCCTCCCTGCATTCACCATTTAAAATAGGACAGAAAAACACTGTTTGAAGTAGCTTGAAAGGCAAGATAAAATATTCCAGGATGCCCATTTAGCCCCAAAGGGATGTGGAAGATGAGACCTTTATCTTTTGAAGAAAGAGGTGCAACAAACACCAGGTCGCTCATTAGTTCAGGTTAATTGAGACAGTAGCCACCTTAGTGGCCTGAGAGAGTATTTTCTCAGAAGGGTTACTGCCGTGCTTCGTGCAGCCCGTGTCCCACCCGTGTGCCTGTTCCTCCGTGGGCATCGCTCTGTTGGTGGCCCTGACTCAGCTCTGTCTATTGGATTACACACTCGGGGCTCCGTGCAGGCACAAACATATGCTTTTGCTTTTTGGCTCAGCTGCTCCCAAACATTCCCATCAACAAAAGAGAACACCGCCACATTTTTTTTTTTTTTTGCAGCTGATTGAGTCATCCACATATGCAGTTTTGGGATCAGAACATGAAAGATGTGTGATAGCTACAACAGAGCATCTCCGCGGTGACACGGGCAGGAGCGCTCCATGCCAGCAGGTGCTGTAGAGTTCGTGCTGGTTTGGCTGTGCAAGTGCAGAACTCACTGGTGGTGAACTTGGTAATGATGAAATAGTCTTCATCAGTAAAGCGAAATAATCCATAACGCTTTGTGCAACACGGGTATGGCGATAAATGGCTCTGTTGGAAGGTGTTGGCGGTACCCGCTGTATTTGCAGGTGTTTCTGATGTACCCGCTCTCTGTGCGGTTCTCCTCTGCTGTGGTATCTGGGTATCTTTGCTAGGAGAGTGCAGAACGTCAGCTTCTTTTCTAAACCGTGAGCACAGTGGCTGATTTAAGAGCAGGCTTCAGAGCCTACTTCGATCCCTTCCTTTTCAGAAAAGCACTTATGCTTAAGTTTAGGCAGCACGTATCTAAGGACCAGTGCATTTCAGTCTGTGACAAGTGCTTTTCTAAATGCAGACCGTAATGAAATAAATGAGGAGCTCCCGTTTGTGGAAATAAATCAATAGGGCCCTGCCCAGCGCTCTCCCAGAGGTGACAATGCCAGCGTCCTCTGCTTTGTCCCCAGCCCTGCCCACTGCAGATAGCGCTGGCATCTGTCTGGACCCGTCCCCAGCCTTGCAGCATTTCTCCCAGATGAGTTCAACTTTTCCCCCCTCCCCTTCCTTTCTCTTCTTCCCACCTCCCTCCCGCCCTCCCTGGTCCTTGACAGAGGCGCAAACACTCTTAAATGAGAGATAGTGGCTTCCATCCAATGGAGCCCCGGTTAATCACCGAACATCGTGGGAAAAGCACAAGATGAGGGCCGAGAAACAGCCCATTGTCTGGGCAAGATTAAAGCCCCAAAAGCCGTATTGTCTACTGAGGGGATAAATCTTCCTGCTGTCACTCAAGCACTGAATTAAATTCCCCTTCATTTCTAAAGGGGCTTATCTGTACTGAATAGGCTGTTGCGCCACAAGCGTAAGGGAACGTATTAAGTGAGCTCCTGTCTTGGGCACCTTCACAAATAGACGAAAAACAGGAGCAAATCTGGAAGGGGCGGGTAGGAGGGGGAAGAGTAAAAGTGCTTTGGACTGGGGGAAAGAGGAGGGATGTTAATTGTTGTTGCAGGTCGTTATTGCTGAACGAGGTAAATGAAATGGCCATTTTGACTCTCCAGCTTCATTGCCATTGAAATAAATACGAGGTGGAGTATTGGGAATGAGCATCGTTGGGTGCAAGGGTGATTCGGGCACAGGGATGTCCTCGTGTAGTCCCCGGATGACAGTGTGGTCCTCTCACGGGGTCCCCAGGGGATGGACCGGCCTTGGTGACGCCGCGGGTGACAGGTGCCGTGCCAGGCTGTGCTGCCACCCGGGCTGTGCCGGAGGGACCCTGCGGCCTACGCTAGGCACCTGGCTTCGCCCGGGTTTTGTGGGACGCTGTGCCAGCTGCGGGAGCTGGTTCACCCTTAGCAGCTCGGGACTGGGCTCTGGTGGGAGCTGGGGACACGGGGAATGCTTTGGGCAGGTGTGGCATCTCCAGGAGCCCACAGGCAACGGCACCGCTGCCTCTTCTCTAAACGCCTCCTCTGGTCCTTGGCACGAGCCCCGCGCTGGGAGGCCGCGGGACACGCGCCGTCCCTGCTCGTGGCACCGGGGGCTCCTCCTCCCTTGCCGCGTTCTCACCAAACGCGGCCCAACCCGGGATCCCTCCACGGCGATGCGGGTTGTCCCGCCGTTCCTGGTGGTTCAAAGCAGTACTTGTGAAATGCAGCAAACAGACGTGAGCTTGTGGCTGGTGGACCGGTGTCGGATAATGAGCTTGAAATATTACTTTGCCTTGGATGATTAGGGTGCTTGATGTTGTGCTTGTCCGCAATCTTTGTTGGTCCCCTGGTCAGCTCATATTTGTGAAAAATGAAGCGTGCATGGAAAAAGTTCTCCGTGGCAATTAAAGGTTGGATAGAAACTGTTCTTAAGCTAAAATCGAGAATACTACTGATTGCATATACACAATGCAAACGTGAAAGGACAGCAATATTTATATATTTCTATTCACCCTGTAAAATATTAACTATGCAAAAACATACTCAACATAGCAATCAGACTTTTCAGTTTAAGCAAACAGATGATTATGCTTCACCGTTGTGTTAGCGTATTGGATTAGAAGCAGACTGCATTTCGCATTTGGTACGATTTGGTAAGTGCTAAACAGGATTTTCTGCATCCTGAGTGGAGTTTCCTCTTGTCGATGGGGTTTAATGCTCCCTTGTACAAGTCTCTTACTGTGCAAATACCTCCAATCTCTCCTTTTAGCAACCCAAACCATTGCTCAAACAAGCGGGTTTACACCTGCTTACCAGATTAATTTAATTAGCCAAAAATAGAGTGAAAGAACTGGCTTGAGAACAATAGTTTGCAAAGAACACTTTTTTTTGTTTCTGTTTGAGTCTGGTAATCTGGAGGAAGCTGGATCGAAAGATTATTCCTCTTAGTTTCCTGGCTTCTTGTTTTTATACACTAACTTGAGAAAAGAAATTATCAAAATAGTGTTTGAAGATTTTGTATTTGAAATAATACAAAGAAAACTATTTCTGTTTTTTGAACTGTTACATGAAAGACCAAGCCCTTTGCTATTTCAGGAAATCCCATATATTTTCTGTCTCAAATGGTCTGGGTTCTAAAGTTTTGCTCAAGGAATTACTTCAGGAAGCCTGCATTAACGCCCAAAGGTTTGTAATGAAATTGCTGGGGCAGTGGTGTGTGTGGTGTCGCTCTTACCCACCGCACTCGCGTGCAACCTTGGCCAACGTTGACCAACGTTGGCCAACGTCAACCGAGGGGCCGAGCGTTGTTGTCAGAATCGCCCGTTTCCAGCAGCCCCAGTTGGGTTTGAGCAGTTTTTTAACACCAGGAGTTGTTAATTATTTGAAAAAAATGATTTTGTCAATAGAAACGTTTTATTTCGGTAACCTTAAATATTTATTTCAATGTCACCCTTACTTTTAAGACCCCTTTCTTTGCAAATCAGATCTCTCATTTTAAGTAGACGGCATTGTGCAGCAAAAAAGGAACTGTATAGGAAATGTCAAATTGTCTTTTCACACTGATCCTCCTTTCTCTTTTTAAATTTTCTTTAAAAGACACCAGACAAATTCCCGTTTTAATAAATCCACATTTCCCTAATACATACAGTTATTTAGAGGTACGCTGCATTGGACAATTGTAAAGCCACTGAATTATATACATTAATTTGGTTAGAAATCAGCTGGTATTTTCCTGCTGAATTGAGATCACAGACTGTTCCATGCATTTTTCTTCATATTCTACAATCTTTTGGAAGAGGCACAAGATTTAAGTAAAGCACCTTCAGAGTCCTACATAATGCTACTTTTAAAGTAATTTGTATTTAAAAAATAATAATAACAAGCAAACAAACTTGTTAGCCCATAGGATGCTTCTGCCCTGTGGCTTAATGGCACAGGTTTTTATACATCCAAATCCAGCAGCTTTCAATAACAAAGGATGAAATTCATGAAACAAATTGCTTCTCTCTTCATAAGTCACACACTCGGATGCCAGGGTAAAGATGTGTTGATAACATTAAAATAGTTTGGTCGCCGATGAATTGTAAATTCCCACCGAGACTTGGGCCTCGCAAGTGAGCTGCGAACAGCATGATGCTGGACACAGAAAGCATTCAGATTGTGGTATTCACTGCTTCATTTTTGATAATATTTTTAGGATAAGAGCTAAGGAACACCACTGGGAGATTTTGGTAGGAAGCCTTCAGGGGAAAAAAAGAGCAAAATATGCAGAGGCGATTTAATGAACATCCACGGTTCTTTAACGCTCTACTGGTGTAAATGTGATCTCTGCTGACTGCGACTTTTGGGGGCAGGGGAACAAAGGATAAATTTACATGAATTTCCTTTCTGACAAAAGGTAGCACATTTGCACTCTTTAAACAGAGAGCTGCTCTTCATCCACAGAAGAATTTAATACATGAAGCAGGTTCTGCTTGCGAACTCTTCACGATGCCCCAGCAGCGCTTTGGGAGGGGCTCTTGGAAGGTGAGGGAGCAGTTTGGGGTTTGGGCACCTTGGGACTCTTGTGCTGCTGTGGCTGAAGGGCCCGGAGCGCGTTGGGCGGCAGCTGTATCTGCACGGATGGCTGGGGGACGGCGGCCGTGTGTCCCCGGGGCTGGTAGTTTGTGCTGTCCAAGCCGATGCAGCGGACGCCAGTGGTTGTTCTCACTTGAAGAGCAGACTCTAAGTGTAGGTGGAGCTGTCCTGACGTGGGGATGGACTCGTGCCCGGGATGTTTGTGTGCAGGATTCCGCACTGAATGCTTGAGGAACCGTGTATTTTAAACAAAAGAATAACGCTGTAGTTCTGCTCTTTAGTTTTTCTCAGTCTTAATCAGATCTTTGAATTATCCAGCACAATTTGAACCCGCCTGCTCCACAAGTGAAAAAAGCAGTAATAGCTGGCTTGCCGTGCCGGTTTGGGTGAATACGTCCTGAATTTCAGCACGTTTGGGGACAGCATTGAGCCTGCCCTCTGCAACTAGAGCCCTGAGCTCTGCAGCGGGACCTGTGACTTCAAACCTGGGGCAGGAGGGGCACCCGATGGCGCCGAGTTCTTCGTGCAGGTCAGGACACTTTGGTGGGACCCAAAAGGGTTAACAAACAAATGGCCTGAGTCGCTTTGTTCACTGGAAATCTAATCAGATGTTAACCTACAGTCTATATCCAAGCAATCCTTTCCTTATGATAGTGATTAGTATTACACTCAGAATGAATAGACCAAGGAAGGATTCCTATGGTAACCTTCAAAATGCATTCCATCGGCAGGCTCTGCCTACTCACAATAATTACATTCTTAACTCGTCTAACAAGCGGCATGCTAATTAGCTGCTTAACCAGCCTCAGCTCATTATTACCAAGGTTGGGCAGGCTTGAGTAAAGTGACCCAGAGAGAACAAGCCCACTTAAAAAAAAATAATAGTAATAATAAGCCATTTGTCAGATTGGCCATGAAGATGGACCTCCTCCGCAGTGACAGGGCTCTTTGTGTGCGCATTGGCCTTTTGGCAAACCAGCAGCACGTTCCAGCTCCCCGGCCCCGCTGCCAGGCCCGCCTGTGCTCTGCGCTGGCATCCGTGGCTCTCGGTGGTTAGTATAGCCATATAGCTATATAGTTGTTATGATTATAGTATGGGGTGTCACCAGGGACTGTCCCAGCTTTGCCACCCTTATGATGAGCAGCTCTTGCTGCAGAGCAGGCTCGGTCCTCGCTGGCTCAGCTGGGCTCTCTGCAGCTCCACACCTCGGAAACCTGTTGTGCAATAACTATTGAACACCAGTGGCTGCGCTTGCAGGTTCCTTCATCCTGACCTCTGGTTTTCTCCGAGTCTTGAAGCCACCACCTGCGCGGCTCAGCCAAGCAGAGGTGTCTCAGTCAGGACTGAAGCGAACTTCATCCAGACCCGGAGTGTCTGGACCAGACCAGGGCTGTGCTGCGGATCAGAAGAGCGTTGGCTGGAAGGGATTTTTTTATTTCACAGCCATCGGTCTTTCAGCTGAATTGGGGCCTGGCTCGGCTGGGTTCACTTTAGCACAGCATCAACACCTCTAGACAGCAAGAAGCTCTTCTGAGCCTCACCTTGTGTTTCATCAGCTGCGTTTGCTTTGCTTGCTTTCATTGTTTCCCCACAAAACACTTCATTTCCTGCTGGTCCACTGTGGTGATATTTTCAACATACGGAGAATAAGGAGAAGAGAACTTTCATTGCTTCTTTGGGAAAGGTGTGTGCTGGTGGTTTTGTTTTGTTTTTAAATATTAAGATGGGGGCAAATCCCAAGTGGCTGCGTTGCAACAGCCTTTGCAAGGGCAGTTTCCAAGCAGGAGTGTGCTGGGGAGGCTCCTGCTCACGGAATCACCCCAGATCCAGTTGTCTTTATGGTGGGTCAGGTTAGCTCACAGTAGCTGATGTGGTTAAGAAAAGATCACAAAAGTGAGGGGGTTTAAAACTCTTTTTACAGTTCTTCAGTGCCAACCCACAAAGTTAATCCTAACGTAAACAAAGAACAACACGATTTGTATGCCACGAAACGCAAACTGGTGATATCGCAGAGCCGTGGTGCGGTTTGCTCTAAATGCAATCTGTTCAGTTTTGATGTCCTTACACCAGCTGGAAATGTGAGCTCTTACCATGATTTCAAATATCGATTTGCTTAGCATACATCAAAACATTACCTTAACATGTTAAGCAGAATGTTTATTTTTGGCTTTCACACTTCCAACCCTTTTAACACCTTAATGTGCTCTTGCATTTTGTTGCGCTCCTAATTATTTTTCCCCTCTTCACCTCTGCAGTTAATTCTTACGTTGTTGAAATCGAACCATATGAACAACGAAACAAAGCTAAGCCCTCTGTCTCCGAAAGAATACAATTTCCTTCTCGTGTGTACTTACAGAGAACCAGAGAGTACAAAATTCCAGTAAAAAGTAGCTGTGTTTACAATTTGTGTAACACGTTTGACTGTCACAGTGACTTTCTTCATCTTTATCTAATCATAGTTATCAGTAGAATAGAAATGCATGTCTTAGAACAATATCTATTGTTATCTCTCTTCCTCTTCATAAAACGTTGGCAAACTTTGTCAGTAAAATCTGGAACCAGCTTTTGTCCCCATGTGTATATGAGTTGACTTTTTTCGATTGCCAATTCGTGCCCTTCTTAGCACAGGTGCGGTTGGAAAAGCGTGTGTAAGCTCTCCAGGCAGACGGCAAAGGGTTGGGGGTTGCAAAGCTCCAAGAAGTCAGACATGGTTTGAGAAGCCGCGGGTGCTCGTGTGGTCACCGCTCCCATCAGCAGTGGCTGCTCCGGAACCGGGAGATCGGTACCGATGGTGCCAGAGAGCCGGGCAGACACTGATGGAGGGATCAGTACCCAGCGGGGTTATCGATTTATTCTTCTCCAGTGTCATACCTAATGCTGTGTATCACGCTACACGGATCTTTGTCTTGGCTGGATGAGAAATATATACTAGTGATAATTTTCACCGGTGTCTGCTTGGGTTCTGACTGTGTTTAGCCCTTTAGTTTTCATTGTCCATGACTCTCCGACTGGCTGGTCCTCCCTGCAGGTGGAGCAGTGTTGGGGAACAGCGCGTGTCTGTGCTAACAGAACTTAAATTTCCATTTGAACATAAGAAAAATCCCCAAGAATTTGCCTCTGAGTTCCTGTATATTCACCAATTGCAGAATAGAAACCGTGTCATGTGAACGATGCATCCAACCAAAAGAGAATAACAGAGCTCGTATTTCAGCTCTTGTTCGGAAGCCGCTTATTGCTGCAAGTTGAGAGCCGGGCTGGTAAAACGGCTCAAGAAAATGATGCATTGCTTTCAGCTCGGTTTGCGCGTGGCATCGTCGTTGCTGTGGTGCTGGGGGCGCGTGGGGCAGCCCAGCAGCTGCGGCCCCAGCCGGGAGAAAAGCCTCGCTGGTTCTGTTTGGTGTAAAGCACAAGATTTTTACCCAAGTTCTGCGTTGAACGGTGAACGTGATTTTAGGTACTGCAAATGGGATGGATTCCGCTTCATAGCGAGTCCCCGTGGCTCAGCGTCAGGTTGCCTGTTGCGGTGGCTGGTCAGAGGAATGCAGCCCGCGGAGCCCCCTTCTTTCCGCTGCAACGTGACAAAAGCTCAAGTAATGTGTACGGAGGAGAAAAGGATTTTAAAAATCACACAGGGAAACATAAGCTTTTCTAAACGTTCGGGAGGGGACAGCTTGTATTTTGCATTGGTAACAAGCAGGGCACGACTTGTTTGCTTTTTGGAAGGCTGAGCAGGTTTTTATGAAAGTAATTCTGAGGGTTGCATTCATGTTAAGTTTGCAGTGGGCCTTCCAAAATGTCATTGGTGTCTTCAAAGCAGTATCACCTTCCTCCATAAGCCAAAGACCTAACTAAAAGAAAATGTGCATCTTTCCATGGAGTCAAGAAAGCTGTAAAATGCAGCACATACTGAGAAAAAAAATTCTACCTGATTAAAAGAGAGGAGCAAACGAAGTGCCTGGCTTGACCAGATAGGGCGTCCTTATATCAAAAGATTACATTTGCTCTCATCTCGATTTTGCGTGGCTCAGCGATACGGCATGAGAACCTCTTCTGAGGAAGGACCCGTGTTGTGGTAGCAACCAGAAACATCATTATTTCCCGGTTCCCCGCTCCCTGGAGACGTAATTTGATGCTAAGAAGTGTTTAATTGATTACTGGGCTGGTCGGTACCTTGTCCTGGGCTCTGCGGGACCGCGGTGACGTCCCAGCTGGGGCCTCAAGGGCCGGATTTCTCCCAGGTCGCTGGGAGGTGTTAGAACTGCGCAATGAACAATCCCGAGTAACCCAGTGACCAGGGAAATAAACAGCCAGGGGATGCAGAGCGTCTGGCCCCAGGTTTTGCAGCCGTGTCAAGTGATTTTTTGTATCTAAGAAATTTCCTTCCGCCGCCGACTGGAGCAGTGACATGTGCTAAGAACCAGCTGAAACTTTTGTACTAAACCCCGCCGAGTCTCCTCTTCTGTTGGCAAAATTCTCCCCTCCAGACAAGCTATGATTTCTGAATTTCCCAATCCTGTTTGTAGGGAAAACGGCATTATTAGCAAGGAGATCCTAGTTTTCTAGAAGTAAATCAGAAAGTGCTGGAAATCTCCCTTGCTCCTCGAACACTAGGGGGGTTTGGGTTGGTAGGCAGGCCCCCGCAGATTTGGGGCTCTTGTTTGAATGTCACCTCAAAGCCACCAGAGCTGTCCCCTCCCAGCACAGCTGGAGCTGGTGGTTCTGGAGGAGCCGCTGGCTCTAAACTGGAGCATGTTCATAAACCACCCCCATTTGTATAATGCAACGAAGGAATACGAAAACACAGCTTCGGAGATGTCTGTGAAAGATTCTTATTATCCTGCCCCAGATGGCACCAGCTGTACTCCTGGCCCAACACTAAATGGCTGCGGCTTGTGCCAAATATGTACTTGAGTGGGTTGTACATGCCCTTTACAAATAGAAGCTGAATGTTAATAGATACTGAATGAAACCCACTGCCAAACCAAACAGAGCCCCTGGATATATACAGGGCATGCAGGGAAATTATACATTTCAGCAACGCTTGCTGCAGAATGCGTGCAAAGGATTTCAAAGTGTTGGTGGATTTAATGTGGTCGCTGCTAATTCTCCGTATGCTAATGGCCGCGTGAAGATGCGGGAAGAAGAATGGGGAAAGGTTAAAGGCCCACGGCACTGATATCATGTAAATTCGGGATAGGGTCAGCGTCTGGTGTTGTAAACAACATCACATCTCGGAGTACATGGAGTTCTGATCCTTTCAGGTATTCGAGCCTTTGTCTGCTGATATAACGCTTGCCTGTCAGCCCCACGGTCAGAGGCCCAATCTTTTTTTCTTCGGTTGCTGAAAAGGTCCCAGCGCCACATCGGGGCAACACACTGGCTGCCTATTCTCCTTCCCCGTGGAACGCAATCACCGGACAACTCTGCTATAATTCACTCCCTGGCCAGCCCTTTGAAAAGGTGGGCTGCCTCGGTGCTGTTAGCCCAGCAAGATAAATCATGTACTCGAAATTAACTTCCATTGAAAGGAAGGGGTGGAAGAAAAGCCGACTGGTCAGGCGGAGCACGCTAAAGAAAAGATGACTAGAGTTGATAAATGTCATTGCGGATAATTTGGGGGCTGTGATTAAGATCTTATCTAGGTAGGAAGTAAATAGAAAAGACTTAATAAAAGTCCTACCCAGGGATCCATCCTTATGAACTTGTGAAGTTTTAATTTTTTTTTAAGTGAATATTGAAGAGAGCGCCAGAAAGGTCTTCATTAAAGGGAAAGTTGTTTTCAGGGTGCTGCCTAAAGGGATTTGAAAAGCGTCTGGGTGAAACTGTACGTCTTTCCCCCGCTCCTTTTTCTTTTCCAGAGGAGAAAGAAAGCATCTTTGTCTAAAAATTCCTCTAAAAAGTTGAAGGATAAACTGGGGGAGAAGTGATGCGGATTTCTGGGTAACAATCATCTGTTTTTTCTCTTCTCTTTTTCTTTCTTTAATGAATGGGCTTTACTGCCATAAAATTCCCCACAAATAAAATGTAACCTTATCCCCAATATGTGTAAGGGAGAGAACGCAGAGGCCTGTTTGTCCATAAATTCGCATACTGTTCGCTCAGAAAGCATAAACTGCCTACTATTTTTATTGTGCTGGCCAGAATTTGCTTTTATTATATTATTAGCAGTAGTTTGCTGCTTTTTTTTTCTCTTTTGGTTCAGGCAATTACTCCAGCAACCTGCGAGCAGCAAGCGGCAGTAAACCCGGTGCCCATGTGTGGGGACAGGGACCCGGATTCGGGACCCCCCTCCCGCCCCGCGCTATAGTAGAGCCTTTACAATGCCTTTACAATGCCTTTACAACGCCGAGCAAGCACAGCCATCCCAACAGCTGGACAGCTGCTTTCTGTACACAGACTTCTGTTAGCTAATGAGAATGTTTAAAATTTTATTGAGGAGTGTATCCTGTGATCTATAACCTACCTAATCCAAATCTCTAAGGGATATTGAACTGCTAGAGGTTGCCAGAACCCTTGAAATGCCACCTCCTAAATTACCCAGGCTTCTTATTTACTTCCTCCGTATCTTTTTACTGCTTTCTCCAACAAATAGAACATATTTCAATATGAGAACTGGGTAATGTACTTTGGGGGAAAAAAAAAGTGAAAAAGACCAGATACAAGGGCACATGGAAGGGAGATGTGAAGGGCCAGGGCACTGTGTCATTACCTGGATGGGAGCAAATCAGGTTTGGAGGGTTTGGGAGATAGAAGGTGGTACTGGTGTGTCTCGGATCCCTTAGTGTACCAAAGTGCTCTTCCTCCTGTTCCGAAAACCAATGGGAAACAGCACAAAGAGTGAGTGGTTACACGTGGTGCATCTTTCAGAAAGACTCGAGTATTGAGTGAATTATTACAGCGAGGGGCAGAAGCAGAACCTGCCCCTGCGCTCGGCCCAGGGATGGCCCTGCAGACAATGAGCTGCTCTCAGAACCCAGCTCAAGCTGCTCTTCAACGCAGGCCATGTGTTCTGTGCATGCAGAGGCCGGTGTGGCACACACTGTGCTCCGGTTGCCAAAACACAATGGTAAACCTGCCCCGGTGGTTCCCATTTGGGAAGGGGCAGGATTCCCATGTCGGGAGGGTTTGGGAACCCTCGGGAAGGGGCAGGGTCCGTGTCGGGAGGGTTTGCCGAGCGCTGCTCCGGCGTTACCGGCTGTGCTGGCAAGAAGGTGCCTGAGCTCCAGGTTTAACTCCAGGCGCCTGCAGCTGCCTCTGTAATTAAACACTCAAGTGTGTGGCTGCCTTGGTGCTTTCTTAGCCTGGGGAGAGTTGTCTTGCTTGTATTTATTTTAAGATCCTGCAATAACTCGCGAAGTTCCAGTGGAAACAACAAACTTAAAAAGTGCATATTCCACTCAACAAAAACATTGAATTATTTTGTAGGAGCAAGAGCTGAAAAATCAAGTCTTTTCTTTCTGTTTGTAAATTCCCTGTGCATTGATGCAGATTTCTATACGCGTGTTCACTGTTTACAAGTATGAGGGAAAGCTTAGAGTTTAGTGCTTTATTAAGAGAAACGTTCTGCCTCAGGGAACTGGTTGGGCACCACTCGCCATCAGTGTCATTGGTACCACGAGGGACTCTGCTGCTCCAATAGGGGTTATCTGCATTAAAAACAAATAAAACCAGACATAAAATGGCTATGAATGTTGGCTCTCAGACAATAAACAGATGCTGTTCTTGTGGTGCTTTTCATGCCCACGAGTGTACAAATACCAATGGTTATGAGCACAAGTTTCTGTGCAAGCTGACTACCATTTCTCCAGCTAGCAGTGAATGGTAAGGTAGAGAAAAACGGTCAAATGGGACTCTCAGCAGATTTTAGATGTTTGTGAACCATTGCAAGGTGCAAACGTCTCTCAAATATGAAACATAAAAAAGAAAACTGCAAGTGTGTCAGGCAGCAGTGTGGGACATCCTTGTGTGGTTTGTGCAGCTGGGCGTTTTGTGCAGGCCGACCACTCGGCTTTCTGTCCCGCAGGTAGTGCGGGTGTTTCCATCCTTCCTTCACAGGCGTTTGGAGGTAGTTACTGAGCTGACTGCTTTCCTCAGGTATTCTTCTTGCACCAGATCACCAGCCAGGCTTCTGCTGGCCTTTTTCATGTGTTCGCTGTAGAACATTAAATGCTCTCTAGAAATTTCTCCACTGAAATCTGGTTTTGAATATCAAAACCATCCTTGTTCAGAACATAATTTGAGTCTAATTCATGAATTCTTTCCAAGCTATTGACATCACCATTTCCCAGTGATCTCATCAGCATGTCAAAATCTCCCTTGTTAATGACTCTGAGAAAACCGTGGACCCAATAAACTCCGTGTCAGGTAAAGAATACAGTGAGGATTGGGAAGTGACAGATAAAGCAAATATCCTGCTCCTAAACAAACACAGCAGGACAGGAGAAGATGACAAATGATGGGATTGTGTCAGCTTGAAAACAGATTGGACTAATGGCATGCTGGACTTTGCACTCTAGGAGATCAATACTCTATCAGCCAAGAGAGCTCCAGACCTTGTGAATAGCGTTTGTATGGACAGAAGAAAGATATTTGCTGATAGCGGGCAGCGCGGTGAACCTGGCTGAGGCCTCTGCTGCAGCCCCGCTGGGCTGGGGAGCGTCGTGCCCGCCGCAGCCCACCCGACACGCCGTGTTTTGGGGACAGTTTGCTGCTTTCCCGGTTTGTCCTCCCTGCTGGAGCGGGTCCGGAGCCCTGCGCGCTTCCACCCGGGCCGCCCGTGCTCTGCCTCCCCCGCCAGGGCTGCCCACGCGCTCCATTAAAAACACATTCGTGCCCTTTGGCGAGCTCTCCCCGCTCCTCTGGCACGCTCCAAAGGGTTAACTGGCTTCTGATAAATTGCGTTCTTCTTAATAGCTATAAGTTGTTTACCTGAGCTAATAAGATTAATGTCGTATTGAATATGGGGGGGGAAAAAAAATCCCTTGGACAGATGAACACATGCTTTTAGATTTATATGCTAATCATCAGGAGCATGAAATTAACGCTAAGGAGGCATTGCGAGAATGCTTTTGCTTGATCAAGAAAACAGGATTAGCAAACCTCAGTATGATCTTGTAGATCCCATCGTGGGGATCCCGCGGAAGGGCTCCCAGGAATGGGATCGGTAACTGCTCTTGCTCACGGGGTTTGCAGGATCAGCCTTGAAAATGTGTATTTTTAACTTGGAGAGGTCAGGTTCAGAGCCCAGGAGATCCGTATATTGCTTGTGCTTTTCCAAGGTGTTTATTCAGCTTTAAAGTCTCTTCAGAAAGAGGAGGAAAGGAGGCCTCTTGTGTGCCTATCGGTTTCTCTGTTGGTATTTCTCTCTACCCATTTGATATTTTAGATAAATAGGTATTATCTCATCTGAAGGAATGCTTTGGAAGGCAGCAAGTATTTTTTTACTAGTCTAACAAGCTGCAATTTTAGAAATTATATATATAACTATGCTATGGAAAGGCGGGGTTTATATGAAGGCCATTTAATAAAAAAAGCAAATTAAATTCCAAGAAAAATATATAGAAATAAATCATGGGGAGATTTAGCCACGAACAATGTAAACATTTTTAATTGTGTGGTATTTAATTAAAGTATTCACAGTACTAAAATAATAGAAATGATATGCTGAGAATGAGAAAGTGAAGCTATTTTACATATATTTTAAATGTTGCCTTTGTTTCTTTCCTGATTTTTCTTGAACACCAGTGATTTAAACCAACCAACAGGCAGGAAAACCCTCTCTTATGATCTTTTTTTTCCTGTAGTTTGTACGTAACGCGTGCTCGGAGAACCTAAAGGAAAATAGAGCGGTTTGCATGTGTTTTGGCGTGGCCTCCCTTGTAACACGGTTGCTTGGGCCGGAGACATTGCAGATCGTACGGGGGGGCGAGCGCTGGGAGCCCCAACAATGCTCACACCTCCCTCCTGCTCAGCGTTAGCAGTAAATGCATTGCTTCACTGGGGCATAATTGGAATCAGTTCATTTATATAATAAATTAAAGCTAATTCCCCACTCACATGTCTCAAAGGAATCCACTAATTTTGTTTTCTTTAAGAAAATCGGAAAGCTTGGCCGTGCCTGCGAGCAAAGCTGGTGGCCGGGGGGTTCCTCACCTGCGCAGCACAAGGGGTTTGCAGGCCTGCGTGTGTATTGCATGAAATAAGGACGCTTGGCATTTTCAGAAGCATTTTATCTAAACTAGGAACTCTGCAAAGGTCCTAGATGTGCGTCATGAGCTATCTGTGGCGTATCAGCTACTGCAGCTTGTTACCTTAACAGCCAGCTGCACATGAAGGAGAGTGTGCGCGTCCAATTTGACAAGTAAAAATGCATTGAACCTGCCACAGTCATTTGTCTTTATTGCAGCCCTAATTTGAATGAAAGCAAGTGCTAATAGAGGACACGGTTTAAGAAAACTCTGCGCGTCGGCGTAAATATCTTGCGGAGGGAGAAACCTGCAGGGTGGTTGAATAGGCTGGTTTGGGTTTGCGGTGCTGGGTCCTGCTGCCGTTTCAATGCTGCCCCGCGCCCCCTCTGGCCCTGCACAGGGCGCTGGCTGTTCCCCGTGCGTTTGTCCCTTCGGAACCCTTCTTAATGATCTTTAACGTGATTCCGGCTTGAAATGATATCTCAATTGAAAAGAACTTGGGGGACAATGACCTTCTTCCGCGTCTTTGTGAATATTCATGCGCTGATTTGTTTGGAGGGGGAGTGGGGCTGGGAAGAATCTGACAATTTTACATGTAAACATTAAGAAGTTGGAGGAGTAGAACTGAACGGAAAGCCACCTACTTTCAAAGATTTGGTTTAGGGTGGTTGGTTTGTTATTTGTTTGTTTGGTTTTTTCTCCTTCCTTTAAACTATTTTTAGTGTAGCACTAGGTGAAGTGCAACTGTTCTTTGACCAAATTCAACAAGTGCGAGGGCTGTAAAGATCCGATGTGCTGTTGGGAAAGGCAGCCAAATGAGAAAAGCTTTACTGTGAACAACATTAAGCTGTTCCATTTCCCCCTTTTTTTCTGCCCCCCCGCCCTTTCCTCCTGTCTTCCAATATGGATCCTAATACTTTACACTGTATTGAAGAACCTGATACTTGACTCCCTAATGTCTTTGAAATGTTTGTGAACTCTGGTTTTGGTGACCAAATGGAGATACCTGAACGGGGCTGCAGGTTTTGCCTCTCAAATTCTGCTTTAACCCTTTTTCTCGTCTCTCCCAGTTCACCCATCTCCTGAGTCAAACTGGGCGGCCCGGTTCCAGTCCAGGCCCGGTTCCAGTCCAGGCCCGGTTCCAGTCCAGGCCCGGCTGGGGCTGCCCCAGCAGATGCTGCTGGCTCAATGCTGAGTTCCCTTGTGATGGCGGCTTGGGAAGTTTGTGCTGGGTTGTATCTGAAGACCAAGGCATTAATTTGAATTCAGGTCTCTAGAGAAAGGTGCTTTGTGCAATCAATACCCTCCCAACCCTGTAAGAGCAATGTTGAGGCTTTTAATATCATGCTTTCTGAGCCCCCTAGGAGGCTGGGGAAAACAGAAGTACTTATAACGGTCAGGTTCTAGTTAAACAACAACAAAATATATATAGATAATCAGACCCATAGTAATTAAAAAGATGGATACAGTCTGGTTTAGACCTCTCGTTTATTCAGTATTATTTAATTTCACAAATATTAAGTTTCCCTTTTCCATCATCAACACCCCTCCCATGGGATGCAAGTTACCACCAATTTCATTCTTCTGAAGCCTCATTAATGTCACCAGTTGTTCACTTTGACTTATGGGCTTAAATTACCAGGGAATGGAAGGAGTGTAAATATAGTTGGGCTGCCCGTGGAAGGCCCATCCACGCCGAAAACTTCTGCAGGAAACGAGAGCTGAGAAAGTCAGGAGGCTCCAAACGTGGTTGTGTGATGTACGGAGAACTCCTCAAAAACTCCTTGGCAGGACACAGAACCTAAACCGAGCAGCATAGCGGGACCAGTTGTGATCACATCGTAAGACCAGAAGAAATATAATGCTCAGTAGCTAAGGAAAAGAGAGGTAGATGGTAACTGGGGCCTGTTGATTCCTCGCTTGTGTTTGCAGCACGAGGAACACGGGTGCCCGCGGCTCATTGCACAAAGTGGCAGAAGCGAGCAGGGTGGCCGGGATGTGGGGTGAGAGTAATGACAGAAAGAGTCCCGGGTTACAGGGGATGGGGAGGGATGCGGGACAGCCCTGGTCCGTGGTTCCGAGTCGTTTCCCCAGCAGAGCCCGCCCCAGGATGAGGGGTTTGCTGTTGGGCCAAGGAATAGAAAGAATGTTCACTTAGATGCTGGGGAGATGCACTAAACCAACAAACACGCACAACTTGCTGTCATTCGTTACTTTCTCCTTACACACAGGAGTTAGGAGGGTACGTGTGTTCTTGCCTTTCATGTTCTGCGCCTCTTTAGGCTTCAAGCTGTAAAATAAATGTGATTACTAATGAAACACGTGCAAGTAACAGGGGCTACTCCAGACTGCAGCATCAGGTGAGCTTCACATAGGAGGCTGAACGCTCTTAAAGAAATACAGCGAGGGGCACAAAGAGACCTTAGGCTGAGTAACGCACACTTAGAAATATTTCCTGACCCTCCTAGTTTTACAAGAAGGTTTATAATACTGGCACCGTAGTGGGATGGCGATTTAGTAAGAAAAAACCCTGCATTTGATTCACGTGCTTGTGGCTTAATGAACATAGCCACAAGAGTTAAAGAATTTCACATGCAGACATTAAGCTGTTAGCACAATAGTTAAGTGTTATAAGTTTCATCCTTGCTATTTCTTCTCTGAATAAGAGCTTTTTTGTATTTAGATTAGCAATGGGGTATAATAAACTCATTAATACGTCAAAAATCTCGTGTTGGGAAAACCTACGAGGCTGGTCTCCTCTCTTGAGCTTTGGCGTGCAGTAAAACGCAGGATTAGTGCTGGGAGACCCGGGAGGTCCAGCCTAAGTTCCAACACCATGGGTGTGAAGCCAGTGAGATGTGACCATGTGTGCACATGGAAACCAGGATCTGAGTGCAAACGCACCGACTTTGCAGATACAGCAAGTAGTGTGGACATGAAAGGATGAAGGACAAATGGGATTTTCTAGTACAAAGTTTTTCTGGTAACAGATAATATAGATTTTTTTTGTTGCGTCTATTTTTCATTTGGTATAAAGGTTTGAAATCGCAAGCTGTTTGGGCAATTACAAACTACAAATGTTAATTAAAAACAAAACAAACCGACAACAAGCACTAGGAAAAAGTTCCTTGGTAGGGAACAAAAACATTTTTGTCGAGGCCTAACAGAAGTTTGAGCTTTGTCCTAAAGCTCTCTCCAGTCTGCAGTGCCTCTCGCTTATTGAATAAGTGAAACGAAGCCCTTGGCGAGAGCGAGTAAGTGTGGGACAAAGGGCAGCAGTGAAAAATGAACACAGTTCCAAAATGCAGAGAAACAGATGTGAATCTGCAGCAGAGAAAGGAGGAAGGGGAGCCCATTACAGAGACCATACCAGGGGCAGGATTTAAAGCTGCACAACATTTTGCTTACTGTGTTGCTACCACGCAGTATTTTACAGCTCCATCCTCTTCATTACCCCGATAGTGGGGGACAGAGAGGCCGCTTTTCAAACGACGTCGAACATCTGAGGATTCTTGAGGAATATGCATCAAAAGAGCTGGGGCAGGGCGGGGGGAAGGAGAAGGTGGGCGCTTATTAAGTCCTGCTAATGTTAGTGATGTATGGAGTGAAACATCATGAAAAATGAAAGCAAATCCTACTATAATCTTGACAGAACAAAAGGCTTTCAGTTAAAATAGAAAAATGCTAAGGCGGTATATATCAAACATAACTTTTATATTAAATGTGCATGTGGTAGAATATGGATCACATTATGAGAAATGTTGTTTGGCTTTTTTTTTTTTCTTCAACAAGCACCTAAAGCTCTTGCTTGGGAAACATTTGGACAGTGTGCTGCTTTCTGTTGGTGAAATTAGATTTTCTTGTGTTTTGTAATTACAAGGGATTTGCCCATCTGCACTTGGAAGAGAAAAAATTTTGCTCATCAGTCATTAAGTACAAGGTTTACATGTCTGGCCTGAGTGAAAGTAGCTGTACTTCTCATTCATCTTCTCTTGACAGCATAAAACCAATATATTGAAGCAGTTATTCTTCTTTTTAAAAATCCCACCTTTTATAACCACTTAATGGTATCAGATTTATCTGATGACTCAGTTTCTTTGAGCACAACTTCCCCAGTTCTAATTACTGCAACCTTTTGTTCTAAGAATAATAAAATATAAGCCAGAGTTGGCAGAGGAGCAAAGTGCCCCCTAGCCAAAGTCAAGTGCTTGCAGAGAAAATCAAACTCCCCGTTCCTCCTTGAAGGCCAGTAGCTCTCGCAACAGCAGTTGTTTCCTTTAATGCATTTCATTTGTCACAACTGGAGCAAAGTCTGTTAAAATACCTCCATCCTTAAAAGCGGAGGCGCTGCGCTCTGCCGCTCCAGCCTGGTGCCGAGTCCTCCTCTTGGCAGGGAAGAGAATTCATGTATTAGTTTAGGGCTCAAGCAACATAAACAAAACTCAAGTGGCTGGAGGGAAAAAAGGATCATTATGTGAGTGAAAAAAATTAAACATCTTGACTCGACAAATGCTGCAGCCCTGTCTTATACCAGACTGTCTGTACGCCAAGTTACAAAAAAGTCATCTGACCTACGGGGGGAGAAAGGGAAGCGGGTTATGTTTCAGTGTGCGGAAACGTAATACACTAAAAAAGTGGAAAGGATTTTTCTAAATACAATATTTTCAGCTTTTTTTTTTTTTCCATGTATGTCTTTAGAACTGTTTAAACATAGTTGTGCCAAATGCAAAGAAGGGTTAAAAAGGAAGTTTATATTCCTTAGGATAGTGGGGGAAAAAACCAAAGCAGAACTCCAGGCCATTTCTTGGTGAGTGTCCGAGGAGAACATCATCGCATCTTGGGCCGTCTTGTAGAGAGAAACCATGACAGATTGGAGGGAAAAGATTTCTCTATCCATCTTGTTATGTCACCTCTTATAAATCAACATCTCTTAATTAATTACATTCTTTTCATACCAAGACTTTAAAATTGATGAGGGTGTGCCAGTGTGTATTTATTGCTCATTAGCTGCATGACTCTCCAGAGTTTCTGTGCTCTATTCCCACATGTTTAAAAACTCCGCAGCACACTGTGGACATCTCATTTTACTTACTGTATGGATAATTGTCTCAGTCACGGTGACTTAATTGAGTGTTGCTATCCTGCAGCAGACACAGGAGATGCAGAAAATTATTGTGTGTGTGCAGGCATTTTTACCTGTCACATGTGCACACATAAATATCTGTACCTAAATGTGCATACATGGGGACCTCAGGTTAATTCCACTTAAGGACAGCAGCATATTTGGGAGATCACAGATGCACGTATTCTGATTGATTTTCTCCTTTAGAAATTAAATATGAAGTCAGCAGCCAGAGGGTTAATTCTGTAGGATATCAGCAATAGCTGTTTGTTAAACAACCCTAAATATTACTCTCTCTCATTCTGATGTGCCAAAATGTACTTGAAAAAGAAATCGAAATGAAGCTGAAGTGGGTCTTTTAGCCAATAACGAGGCACATTTGATATGAGCCTGAACTTCAGAGACTGATTTGGGCAAATGAAGCAAGGCCAGGTTTAAAGGGGAGCAGCGTAAACCGAGTTCTGCTGGTGCCGCTGGAACAGAAGCGTTGGGGGCTGGGGGTGCAGGTATCCGGCAGCCCCGGCTCGAGCGGTTGGTGAGGAGGGGAGAGGACACGGTGGATGTTCCCAGCCTGCAGCGAGCACCGGACAGACCAGCCAGATGGAAACCGTCAGCGAGGGGCAAGACATCGCTACTGCTGCTTGAAAATGGACAGAGCAAGGGGTGGAGGAAAGGAGGGGGAAGAGCTGAGTGAAAGATGGATTACCCTGAGGAGCAGGAGAGGAGATAATGGAGAAAGAAGTGGGGAAGGGGTGCGGGAGTAGGTCTGGGTAGAGATGCCTGGCTCCGCAAAATTCCAAAACTGGTTTGGAATTTACCCAGGCAGTGGGGCTGCTGGTGCGTCTGGTGGGAACTGAAGCACCAGGACCTGTGATCTGCACAGACCCAGAACTGGTTCTGTGCAAACACCAAATCTGTGCAGCAGGAGCCAGTAAATGGGCTGATAGTGGAAAACAAACATCTAGCCCCCGAGAGAAAAAGAGGAGTCATCCCTAATTTAGCTTTTAATAATTATTTCTTGTTATATTAATTGATGCTCAGCATTTTGTATAATCTGCTACCTATTCCATCTCATGATTTAAGATGCCTGACAAATATTTTGCAAACTGCTAAAGCACCTTGGCATTTTTTGTTTCTGCTGTAAAATACAAAAATATGCTTTAAAAATTTATTTAAAACAGCTTTTATTTCTTACATAGTATTCTTTAATCCTTGTACTTTAATAGTGAGTTGCAGTACCTGCAGTTTAAGAATGAGCTTAGTTTTGTCCACAGGAGGAGTTCCCCTTAAATCATATCTGTGGGGCTATAAAGTGGCGAAAAATTAGGAATGTGCAAAACCATTTTCAAGATTGGGACTTGAGTTTTCTTGAGAAACAAATGCTGGCAAGAGATGGTTTGTACCTACACCCGTTCTTTTTAGGATCTGAGTTATTTTTATTGTGCTACTGGATTTTTTTGATTCATCTTTGTATGCAGGATTCTTTATTCAGGTTACCAGCAATTTCTTTGAATTATGTCAAAATAAAGACTGAAATAACAGTCGAGTTTGGGTGTATCCAGTGCAAATCGCACTTTAGTTAGTTGCTTTAGTGGAGATCTGTCTGGTTGTGCTACTTGTTCATGGCTTTTTACTTTACCCAAACTTGTCCTGTCCAGGAACATAATACAATTTATGTATTCTTGGTATGCCAGTGTTTTCCCTGCGCTCTGACAGTGACTCTCCAGCTGCAGTGAAGGTCGCTCAGACACCAACACGCGAAGGATGCCAAGATCTCCCGAGAGCAGAGCAATCCCGGCCGTTCTCCGCCTTCCTCTCCTGTCTGGTGACAGGAACGGTGGCTGTTCGGTCACAGGGAAGATCAGTGCACGTTTAGGTGATCTCACATTGAGAGTGAGCTTCCGAAGGGCAGTTCTCAGGGTCTGGGAGTTGTTGTAAAGCAGAGTTTTAAGCTGATCTCTCAGGGCTGCATGGAGCTCTGCAGAGCGAGCCCATCAGGTGGTACCTGCGCCTACAGCTCTGGCCTTTGGTTGCGAAGAGAGGGCGGTAACGCTGAGATGCGTTCAGTCGGAGTAGCCTGTTTATTTCAAAAGCGATGATACGAGCAGCTCACCAGAAGATGCGAGCTGCGGTGCGGGTGGCAGCTGCAGCCCCTGATGGTCAGGGCTTGCGGTGGCCGAGGCTGGGAGCCAGGTGACAGCTCCGGGTTTGTGCAGGGGTGCGAAGCTCAGCGCAGCTCCAAGCCACAGCATCCGTGTTACGTGTAGGGTGCTGGAAACAGGTGCTGGAAACGCCGTGGATGCTCATTCCTGGTGGGCCAGGCCTCCATCATCCCCGCACCATGGCTGGGTGCCCGGGGACCCCTGGTCCCCGCAGCCCCCCAGCCCCGGCGGGCCTCGCCGTCCCTGCGGTCCCCAGGAACCATCCCTCACACAGCTTCCTCCTCCAGCCCGTCTGGGAAGGGGCCCTGTGCATTTCTCGCTGCTCGATGCAGCTTTTTCCTCCCCGGGAGCCTTGAAAAATCACGCGCCTGGTGTCGGTGCGTGGTGCGGGGCTGGTGAAACACAAGTCGGGGCTGAGCCCTGGGGGTGCAGCGGCCCCTGCCCTCCCGGAGACTGATCCGTGACAGGCAGACAAGGCCCCTCACTCAGCAGCTCACCGGTGGAATTTCTCCCGGACTAATGGAGTGCGGAAACCGGAGTCCCTCAGCTGGAGCCACATGTTGTGCTGCAGCCGGGGGATGGGGCCCTGCCCGGAGCCGAGCCCGGGCTGCCCCCCCGGGCCGGCCCCGCGCTGCCCGCCCCGCTTCGGTCCGTGTGCCGGGTCAGTCCCGGGTCAGTCCCGGTTCGGTCCGTGTGCCGGGTCAGTCCTTGCCCCGGGTCAGTTCCGGGTCAGTCCCTACACCGGGTCAGTCCCGGGTCATTCCCGGTTGGGTCCGTGTCCCGGTCAGTCCCTGCACCAGTTCGGTCCCGGGTCGGTCCCGGGCTGCGCAGGTGCCGGGTGTGCGGGGCGGCCCGGGGAGCACCGTGCGCCTTTCCCCTGCGGTTCCGCACGTTTTGCGGCCCGCTCTGGTAAGTGTTGAACATTTGTAACTTGCCTTTTTTTTTTTTTTTTTTTCCCCTTTTCCCCGTGCGGGATGATGAAATGATAATGAAATGCCGCCCGCTGGAGGCGACGTGCCAGTGCCCGGCTGCAGCGCCGGCATTAGCCTAATTCAGTAAGTGCTAGATGCCCGCTTTGTTTGTGTGGAGCTTGCAGCCCTATTGATGTCAAGCAGGCTGTTAAAAAGCATAATGACATGGCATTAGAGACCCCGAGAGCAATTAACAGGCTGCTTAATTAGCAAAAGGAATTAGAATTTGAGTGGCTGATCTTTGCTTAAAGACTTGTAAAAAAAAGCTGGAGCAGTTATCTGATTATGCATTGATCAAACAGGCTAACCCTGTCCTTAGGTAATTCTCTTCCCTCCATTGTGGTCTTTGAATATACAACTGTTTAAATATTCTGACCTGCCCCAAGGAAGCCGAGGGGAGCTGCGCCCGTGGGGCCGGGGCCTGGGGAGAACCGAGGCCTGGCTTAAGGGCGGCGGCCCAGGCAAGGCCTGGCTTAAGGCCGAAGCCAGGCCTCGCCTGGGCTGTCACCCTTGAGCCAGGCGTAACTGAGGGCTCCAAGTGTGTTAGGACAACTCTCCCTCATCAAATAACTGTGGAACTGCAGTTGGGGCAGGAGCAGGGTGTTGTTGGGGAAGGGGACAGAAGTGTGGGCATCAAAAGGTGCTTGTGTTTCACTTAGATGGTGCTTGCAAGAAAATAAACGTGTTGAAGTAAAGGAACAGTGAGCAGACAGAAAAGCGAGCTGGAAAGCTCCCGCGAGCCGCTGTCGGTTGCTGCGGAAGGTCAGAGGAGGCGATCACAGGATTTCTTTGGCTGTATCGTGTCTGTGACACTTGCTTGACCTTGCTGCGCTTTTGGCAGGTGGTTCCCTATTACTGTGTGGCACAGAGTTATTAAAAAATCCATTAACGGTTGTGTTTGTACTTGCCAGAAACCCACCTTCTCCAAAGTTTTTTTTTTACACAATTTTTCTTGAATATTGTTCTGTTCTTTGCTGCACGGCAAGTTTGCTTATTGGGAAGATATTATTTAACATTTCTCAGTGCAGCAAATACATATTTTTTATTTTCTGGATTTGTGACGGTGAGGAAAGAGAATTGACCTTAACAAGGCAGGAGAATTCTGCTGTACCCAGTGCGGTTTTCATTGTTTTACTTGCGAAAGTTTTGTTCGATTGTGTTTAGTTCCTGACAATTTAATTTTGGAAATGTTAGTTCTAAACATAACCACTGAGGCTCTAAAAGGCCACCATTGTTTATTGTTTTCCTTTTCATAATCGTATTTTTCCCCTGTCTTCTAGATGACTAGAAAGAGAAAAATCACCCCCCCCCGCCCAACTTAGTGAATAAACCCATCTATACCGATTTCCTTACTGTGGGTGCTGTTTGGGAGTGTAGCTGTCCTGTGGAATCCTCTGCCCGTGGTGTAAGTTCTAGTGAGAGTCTGATTAGTTTCTAATGCTCTGAAATGAGTAAATTGCAATTGAGGTTACAGTAAGTCTCTGCTTACGGGAGAATTATTCTGTAGGGAAATATTTATTACTTTACTGCGAGGTCGTGTGAGAGAGATCAAATCTGTATTATATTTCATACCATAGAATTCACTGGAATATTGTAGAATGTGATCAGATTGAAGTCAATCAGCTGACCCTTACTCATTGACAGCACTTTGCAAATTCACTCATCTCACACTTTCCTGTCCTGAATGCAGCATTTAGGGCTTTGTAAAGTTGGGGTGCTCTTTGTGTGTGTGTGGGGGGGGTTTCCCCTTTTTTCCCTCCCTTTAGAGGTCCAGGTCGATAAAGCAGGGGAGGAGGGAGCTGGCCTGTAGCTTTCTCGTTTCAGTGGGCTGTGTGGTGCCATTGCCAGGGAATGCGGAGCCCGACGTTCCAAGGTCTTGATGCAGCCCCCCGCTGCGTGTCGGCAGAGCTCCGCTCCCCAGTGAACTGGGACCGCTCGGGGATCTGTCCGGACGGGCACCAGTCTGCTCGCAGAAAACAGCCTGTTGCATACAAGCATTCCCCTCATCTTTCTGCTTTAATGACGTATTTCTCCAAGAAAAATGCTGAGTCTTTTCCAATAACTGCAAAAGTGTATTTGAAATAAAAATCTCATTCCTCTGGAGACTTTCCTCGCTGATAAATGGGCTATTATGCTGTTCAGCCAAAGAAGATATTAATATTTTCCAAAAATTGAAAGAACATATTAATAACCTATCCTGTGTCTTAAATTCTGTATTAAGTTGGATAGAACATATTTTTAAGAAAAGGAAATTACGACAAAGCCCCATTTGACATGCATCACTAGGTAAATAAGTGTGTAAAGTTATGCTTGTGTTCAGATGTTTGTAGGATGACAAATTAATTGCTTTGAGCCTGCTCTGCTAACATTCTGTGGAATTTTTGGCTTTCTCGAAGCCTTCACCCTGAAGTAAACTAGAAATTTCGATGAAACCTCTTCTGCAGGGTGTTTCAAGTCATCAGGATCAACCTGATTGTGAGAGGGAGAAGCAAACACCCAGCCCACGGTATTGGACTCAGACCAGAGACTCACACCTTGTTCTCCCGTGGTTGGCTGTTGTGAAGTTATTTTGGGTTGTCTCAGTCACTTTAACAGGATGTAAAGAAGTACAAAATATTGAAATTTATATATCAAGAAAAGAAAACCTGAAAATATCAGCAGAATGGGTGAATCACCTTCCCCATTCTACTTCATTTTGCGCTGCTTGTTCCGTGAGTGGATGCTTTTGATCTTGATATAAACTTCAGCATACGCAGTTTAAGGTAGCGCCGCGCTCCCGGGTGTCTTGTCTGTGGATTTCTGGCTGTTGGCACCTATGGAAGCCTACACCCCAGAAACATGAGCACGTCGGAGAAATGTCCTTAACTGGAGTCGAAAAACAGGACTTGTGGAGATCTCTGCAGCTGGTACATGTGTAACCTGCAGAAGCTGAGACGTCTACCCCGCGCTCTGTGAACGGGTTGGAGTTCAGGATGTGCTGTTCTCTAGGGCCAGTGAAAACTGCAGGTCTTTGGAAAAAAGGGCCTTCAAGGCTTGTACTTCCCCCACATTGCTTTCTGCCTGATCTAAACTTAAAAAACCCCACACACTTTATTGGAGGGTGTGTTAATGGGAGATGTACAAGGTCTGAACCAGTTTTGTAAAGATTAAAGGTGGGTCACTGCTTTCCTTTTCATTTTCTCCTTCTTTCCTGTCAGCAGTATTGATTTTTTTGCCTGCACCAAAACCTTGACCAAAACCAAAACCCCAGAGCGCATTGTCGGGAGATTTCTGCCCTGCTTTGTGCATTTTGTGATGCCGGGGCTGCCGGGGACGAGCGCTGGGCCGGGCCGGTGCTTTCATGAGGTGCAGACCAACTCAACGCCCTCCAGGCTCAAGTAGCACTTGTTAACACTCACTGGAAAATTCTCCAGCTTAGGCAAGAGCTCTCAGCGTGGTTTTGCTGGCTGGACTTTGTCACACAGCTCCTCTCCCTGCCGCTGCTTGTTCTGCTCTCTCCCGCTCTTGTGTGTGCCAAGCAAATTGTCCATTTTGAGCTTGCCAGGTGAGCATCCCACCGATCCTAAACGTTTTGCTCTGGCTTCAGTGGGTCGGTTCAAGTGAAGGAGCTCGGGAGCTGAGTTTCTACTCGTGGGTCTGCTGCTGTGTGGGGGTTCACAGCCTTGCTCAGGGTTCTTTTCCTTTAAGACTTCGATAGTAGAGCAAGTTTAGAAGAAACTCAAAGGAAAATCGTATCAGTCTGTGAAGAATTAGATCAGCACATGGAAAAAAATTAGTGATTAAGGTTGTTCATTCATGTTCTGAAGGATCCCAAGTAAAAATAATTATCTTCCTTTGCTTGATCACTTTGAGTAATTAGTTACAAGGCAATTTTGGGGAGCTCTGTCCGTAGTTGTCTAAAATAGTTACACACTTTGCTTTCTGGAGGAGCAGAGAGAAAAAGGGAATAAAATTCTCAATAGTGCCAGTTTAGGGACAGGAGGGAGGGAGTTTAAATGGAGCTGGTGGAGTCATACCGGTTTAGGCAAGCTTGACCTAATTAGTCTAATGGAACATAGTCCAGCACTAAGCATCTGTGCTCAGATTTTTCAAAAAGTAAAGATTAAATTTAAAGAGATTAGACAACTTTTTTTTCTTCCCCCCTCACCCCCCCCCATCCACAAGATATTAGCTGTTCAAAAATGACAAAAATGTCCTTAAGCCTGTGTGAAGGAAGGGTGACCAAACAGACGGGCTTTGTGTGGCGGGGGAGCCGCGGCAGCCAGGGCGAGGTGCTGGCCCAGCGCGGTGTGCGGCACCCCAAACACGACTTATCCAGCGCCAGCAAAGCGAATCAGGCTGGGTATTAGCGGGGGGATTAGAAGCCGAAGTTGCTAGCGCAGCACTGAAAACAGTGGCCACCCACAAGGCCTGCCCGAGAGACGGGCTGGTGAAGCCTTCGCTAAACAAGGGGAAAGATCGGGGCGATGGTCTTCCCAGTGCTAATGGAGATGAGCCTGGGGTTCATTCTGTGAGCGCTGACCTGGTGTTAAGGTGTAGATAACAGGTGCCACCGACTTTAAAAGCACTTGGGCTTCTGCATGTTCACGTGGCCTCTGAAAATGAACGGAGGTTCCTAAATCTTAGCCTGAGTCTTGGTTTGGAGGCTCTCGTGACAGGCATGTGGGGGTGGCGCAGGCTCTGAGGGGCTGTCTCGGGAGGGAGCTGAAGGGTGGGTTTGCTGAGGCACCACCCGTCTGCTGCTGGTGCGGGACCGGGTCGCCTTCAGATGCTCAGCTGTTGATTCTTTAACGTTTCATTTAAGGGGATAAAAGCTGCTCATGAAAACGCGATACTGTGGGGTTTCACATGGGGATCGTAGTTCTTCAGTCCGGGTAGGTCATTGTCCCAAAACTTCTCCTGTCCTTGGCTGGTGGTCCGTGGGAATTTGTGACTTTAGTTCTTGATAAACATAACTGTATATTGCAGACCCATCAACTTGATGTGCAGTAATGGGCTTCCACGTTTTAGTGATTGCGCTGGCCATGAAGGATAAATTGTATTGTCATTTTATCTTGCCTTTCATTTTCTGCCTTGCTTTTGGTAAGGAGATTGCAAGGCCTTGCGTCGTGGTCTAATGGACGTTCAGAATAGTGCAGGACTTGCTCAGGGTCAGTCCGGCCTGGTGTAGATGTGCACATGGACATCATATGGACATCCTGGTTTCCAAGAAGCTCCAAATGCCTATAGTGAAAGAGGACTTCTTCAATATTACAGTGTGAGATGGAGCACGGAGGTGTTTGGGTCATCTCTCCCTAATTTTTTTGTAATTTTAAATCGACAGATTGCTTGTGGGGGTTTTGTGTAACTCTGGAGCAGAATCGTCCCAGAAAATTCTACATGGGGTAGCATTAGCAGTACAGATGTGCTCAAGCTGTAAACGCCGTGGAAATTTCCTTCTGTAAAACACGCGTGTCAAAACATCAGGTCTCCAGGTAGCTGCAAGCCTTGGAACTGTAGATTCAAGCACAGAGGGACCAGCTCCATGTTCCGTGGCAGACGGATGAACTAGAGGCACTGGCAGGGCCGCTTTCAGACCGAGGTTGTTTTACGGCTCAGTGGTCCAAGGTGGGAAGGCGCTGAGACCCTTCCCGCTGCACCCGCAGCCCCGCAGGTGAAGCCTCGTCCTTGCACCTGTGCCTCTTGTGGTCCTTAAATACAGCTACACAAAAAAATACGGGATGTTCTCAGTGTCTTCATCAAGCCCTGATTCTACCAGTAGGATTTTTTTTTATTAACAAACCCTTTGACTTTGAAGCCTCAGCTGAAATACTTGTTGACCTTTACAAGTGAATCAGCGAGACACTAACCATGTGAGGTGGGTCATATGGAACAGATTTAGATACAAACTCATATCCTCCTACCAGAGGAATGCAAAGTCTCTCCCGATCCCTTCCACAAAGCTGCATCATGTGTGCGAGATAAATCCAAGGGACAGAAGGGGCTGCCAGACAGCAAAGGACAATAACTTGCTATCTCGGACAAAGCGGCCAGTGCTGCTTTGGGGTTTCACTCTTAAAGGTGTAGGAACCTTCTCCTGTGGCCGTTTCAGTTCCTAACTGAGGGTGGTGGGGAGTGGAATGAGGAGGGATTTATAGCTGCTTCAGATCTCTGGCGGTCTGGCAAAAAGTCTAAGGGACCGTGCGAGCATGAAGGTGCCTTTGGAAAGCTGTGTAAGATTTTAAGAAGTCTGAAGCAATAAAAAGTTGGAATTTTCTCCGAACCTTAGAGCATCTGGAGAGAAGGTCCCATCAGCTCTTGTTTTACGCACATCAGATGATTTTTTCCTGTAGCAAATCTACGAGCTTGGAGGCGAATTTTCTCCCTCGGCGTCGTGCTTGTCCCAGTGCTGGAACGCGAGGTTGGAGATGCGCTGCTCACAGCTCCTCTGTACAGCAACCCTGCCGGGTCCTCAGCTCGGACATCTCGTGTTCCTTGTTTGGTTTGATGATACTGAATAAAGGTTCTTTGGATTTCGGAAAAAAAATTGGGAAGATGCAGTTGCTGTTCTGCTTGCACAGTCTGTTAATGGGAAGAGCATCTTTAAGGCCTTAGGCAGCAGTGTAGCTGATCGGGACACGTTCTCGTTGTCTCACTTTGTGCAGGAGGAGCCGCTTCAGCAGGGCAGGTTGACAGTGTGCAGACCCTGGTGGTTAAGATGTTTTTCTCCGGTGAAAAAAGGAAATTACGTCTTCCCTTGGGAAGGGGAGGAGGAGTTACACAACAGAAGACCATTATGGTCACCTTCTGCCGCTCATTTTGATGGAACCCACAAACGCAGCTGTCAGAGATCACGCTTAAGCCTTTGACAGAGACAAAGCTTAAGGCGAACCCATTCTTTAGTATTTAATTTGACAAACTGGAAGTGACTAAGGGTATAAGCGCTTCCTGGTCAGTACCGTGGTCCTTTATGAGTCCTCGTCCAGCTTTCCCGTCGCTCTCTGCAGGGCGAGCCCTGGATAACCTGCTTTTTGGTGCCGAAAGGCAGGAAAACGGGAGCGTCAGGCCTGCCGAGACAAACCCGCGCGGTTCTAGTTGGAGGTGTCAGACTGCCGGCCAACGTCATTCTTCATTCCCTCGTTTCAGAGCTTTTCCTTTCCAAGTGTTTTTGCCTTAGGACTGTACAGCTCTGACCTCTGGCACCAATATTAGACCTTTAATTATGTCTGCTAGACAAATATGTCACCTTCAGCTCGCTTTGTGGCGGCGTGCGATGGATCTCCCTCGGCCGGTGTGGTTTTGACAACGCTGTTAGCAGGGAAGCGTTTTAAGCTGCTCGTTGTATAATCATCCCCGTAAGGTGGTGGTTTTCTCCAAACGAATCAGCAGGGCTTGTATTTCATCATCAGCGATACATGTGTATTTTTTCCGAAGATGACAGGCCTCTGTCTCAGTGCTTCGTGGTAAGCGGGATTCTGCAGAAAAACTGATTTGTGGGATTTCAATAACTTTGGCTGGCACATAAGTAAACGAACGCTTGACCTTGAACATAATAGTAGGAGCTATAGCCCCCGTTGGTGTTGCTGACAAAGCAAACAGTTTAAACATGGAAATTAAAATTTTCTTTTCTTTCAGTATTTATCCTTTTTTAGTTCACCTGTGGCAGAAGAAAAATGCAGCTTGGGCTACATCTGCACCAATCCTCTGATTATTAATATTCCTATTAAGGAGCAATGAGGATAAAGAGCAAATGGGAAAGAATAGGAATTTCGTTTGCTTGCTGGCACTACAGCGTAAAACATTATTAAGATGATTTGTTAAATAATAGAAAGGGTTTTTCATTTCCTAATTTTCCAGCTGCAGCTAAAGCTATCTCCTGGCAACCTGCTTCTCATTCCTTAATATTTAGACTTATGGACCAATTTGAGAGTATTTTCTTTCCCGCTATGATTAATGCTTCTATGAAACAATGTCATCGCAAGCCATCTACCTACCTTGTCAGCCTGGCATCAGTCTGGCTGTGCTGGGCTGTAATTTATGGCTTCAGCCAGTAATTTGCAAATCTAATGCTGGGGAGGCTATGAGGATCTGAAATTTGAATGCTTTTTACTGATTTGGTAAATATCTCCTCCATTAGTGAAACAAATGGCACAGGGATCAGACATCATCTCCAAGGCTCAATAAATATTTTATCAGCCATAATGGAAATTGTCAAATTGATCTAATTGTACAATACGTTATCAACAAGATATCAAAGTTGGACATGGCCTCTGCACTTGTCTGTCATTTGCAGCCTTTTGTCTTCACCGGCGACTTCCTGGGAGAAAAGTAGCAAAGTGCAGAGTTCACTGCAAAGTAGCCTCAATAACATACCCAGGGAATATCCATTCAGAAGATAAATTCGGGAGAAATAATTAACTCTCCCCTGCTTGACTATAAAGCAGGACCGCAGAAGGTTCGTGTAAATCTCCCAAACGGTAACTGATATTTTTATGTTGAACCTGTGCACGTTGATCTCATGCATAAAGGCAAATTATCCATCACTGATACTGCTTTTGAGGCAGCACCCGTGGCTTTGCTCCTTTTAGAAGGGGCTGAGTGAATTCACAAGCGAATTTTAGTTCTCTGCAGCAGCTGGGGGATTAATTAGTTTATTAAAAAATCTTTAGGAGAAAAATGACCTAACTTTAGCTAAAATTGAATGTAGTTATCACTCTGCTCAAATTCAGTGCGAATGGTCGGTCACAGGAAAGCCAAGTTTGTAAATGATGAAAGATTAATTTGGATGCTCAATTTTAACAAGATAAAATTAGAACACTTCATCCGTGCTTGTAGAGTTACTTTGTTGAACTTCGTCCTATAGAGGTGTTTAATTGAATATAGCGCTTTTCAGGTCTTTTGTGTCTGGGGGGTGGGATGGAGGGAGGGAATCCCATCCACTGATAGAGAAAAATACATTTACATAAAAAATGGTGAGAACGATTTCTCATTTCAGAGTTTTCTGGGAAGTGAAGAGCGGGGAAGCCAGCACACAGCTCTTGTATTTGCGTTCGTTTTTTCCCCATCACCCGTTGTCCAGGAGCAATAAGATGCTACCTTGGGTCCGTTTTCTCTGTGCCTCAGGTTGCTTATGGCTGAAAATGAGAATGTCAGGACTTCAGTGCTCCAGGGAGGCTGTAGACATTGCCTCAGTGCTCGGTAGATTGAACGAAAAGGTGCAGAAGAAATGGAAGCGTTTTCCTTTCATTTTCTTGAAATTATTGTTTGGGTCTCAAAATACCCAAACTTGGGGGTGTCAGCAGCCTTCGCATGGTTAGAGCATCTTAAACCTGTTCTTGGGTGCAGCCCCTGGTTATGTTTTTCATTAGATCTCTTGGAGACTTAAACAGAAGGTCTACACTTGATGTTTTTGGTTTCCTGTCATTTTGAATAAAAATAAGGATAGAGGATGTGATATCTTAATAGGAACCTCGAGTAAGAGTAGCTTTAGGTAGCACTGTCCTTGAGGAAGTGCTTAAAACCTGAGCAACAAGCTGCAAACATCCTATGGTGCATTTTTACTGTTAGTTTAGGTACAGCTGCTTTGTGCATTGTAAATAAGGAACAGAAGAAAATGGAAGTGTGTGTGGAATTAGAATCAGTTTCAGGATGTTAATAACTGAGCACAAGTAAGATCATAATATTCATTAACTCAATGAAGGGTAAAGGGGCTGTTCTAACAAAATACAGCAGACAGACAACTAAGACCAAGTTGAGCTTGGGCTTCAGCGCAGCCTGTAGCCTCGGGGTTGTTGAGTCGAGAGAGTTTCTAAACATAAGCCATATGCGTATTCTTTCTTTCAAATGTTCTTTTAAAGTGTGTGTTCAGGTTTCCACCCCGCACTCGGTCGTTCTGTTACGCACAGTACGCGTGTGAGTTGTTCGCTCTGGTTTTCTCCAAAGAAATTCATTGTGGGTGTTTTTCGGCCCGGATTGGGGGTGACTGGTTCCCGGTCTCCTGCCTTCTGACCATGGTGTTCTCTGTAGCATCTCAGAAGCACTCGCAGTGTTTTGTTTCTCCCTAGCACACGCGCACAGAACACACAGCGGTTTTGTTTGAACGGGTCGAGTGATGACAAACTCACGGCTGTGAGTAAGCCCGGAGTTCGGCACCAGTGGTCTGTGCGTTTGTTCACTTCGGTGCGGTGCTGTCGGTTTCGATGCAGGGTTTGGGCAGCCCGTCCCTTTGCATCCCGTGCACGCTCCCACCTCCGAATCAGCAGACCGAGATTTTTATCTGTAATGGCTTCTGGTGAGAGGAGAGGGGGAAAAAAAACTAAGCATTCATTTTCTAGGCCAACAATAACCCTGGCCTAGACGAATAACTCCCTCCTAGTTCCTACAGAGAGAAGTGTTAGACTACACAGACAGTGAGGTCATTCATAGTCACTATTGTTTCTTGATAACCCAATTAAGAAAGTGCAATTTATCTAGCCTGTTTCCATTTAATTATCTAATTTGTCTGCCCGAGTGGGCCTGGCTCGCTGTGCTCCCCTGTGCTGTGGCGCTGGGCCGTGTTCCTGCAGCGGGCTCCCCAGGTGCTGTTCATTCATTTGACCTACAGCCACCGTCCCTTATAAATCAGGAAGGTGGAAAGAGCCATCACATCGCTTTCCTTACTTTATCACGAGGGGGGAAATGTGTGCGCTAGATTGAGAGTCACGGTGCCATTGCCCTCTCGCTAATCTAAGACTAAACTTTAATAAAGGTATTTTATAGTCTTCCATTTAGAACTAAGGATGGCTTGAAAAAAAAGAAAAAAGGTTTGTGTGTGCGGAGAAGGATTTGTCAATGTGGATGTTACACAGCAAACCCACAATATTAATATCCAACAGAGAAATTATTAATACTTGTGTGTCGCTATGCTAAACGTGCTCTAATGAATGTTGTGTTTGTAAATCCTGGGGTTATTGCTGAGCTCTGGGCTCGTGGGTTTTGTCCTGTTTTCACTGAGTTGCGGTTGTCTGGGTTTGGGCACTACGGTGGACGTCGAGGCCCCTGTTGGAGTGACCCAGCGGTTCGGAGGGGCCGGTGTTCTGGTTCTGCGGAGAGCGGTGGTGATGCCCTCGGTTCATCCACCTGCTGGTGATGCTGGGGAGCTGATGCTGCAGATCAGACCCGCGGGTCAGCTCTTCTGGATCTTCTGTCTGCTGGTAACGGGTGTTTTAGGGGTAGGGAAGAGGGAGAGAGCCTGTGAGGGGACGTACCTGTCGAAACGGGGGTTTCATCTTCATTCGGATCACATTTTTGTGATTTAATTTGTGTTTCAAGTGTGAAAGACATAGCAGCAGCAGGATTTGCACCACCGTGCCCTTCTGCTTCTCTGGTCCCGGGCAGTTCTCTTGTGCCCATTGTCCTCTTGGGAAGACCCACCCATCAGTGTTGTGCTGGATACGCTGCAAACATTGCTCGGAGATAACAACTGCCTGGGAGGGGTGTAGCAGAAACACCTCTCCTGAGGCTTCTGGGCTTTACCTAGAGAGGATGAGCCGCCGGAAAAATCCGGCTTTCTGGGGGTCAGAGGAGGTCTCAGGTTCTCCCCGCATTCACGTTGACTTGTAAGTGCAGCGGCACGGATCTCTCGTACGTTGCTTTTTGATTTTTGGAAGCCAGGGACATCCACCCTTCCTAAGGTCGTGGGTGTGGGGGTTTTCCTTTTATTTTCTGAAGTTGTTTGCGCTGCTGCTATTTCTGGAGAGGTGTGTTCCGTGCTACTTGGAGTTACCCGTGAGCCGCGCTATCTGCTGATAGCTCGGGGCTTGTGTTTGCCTTGCTGCAGCAGGCCCGGCAGGTGCGCAAATACCTGCGCAGGGCTTGGCACTCGCTGGGTTGTGCTGCGGGTGGGTTTCTGCTCTCACCTCTCAGCCGGTAACCAAAAGCACTCCTGCGCTCCCAGGTGTGCGTGTTTCGTGCTGCTGAATCCCGTTTAGAGGAGAGTTTAACAGCGCCATCGGAAACTGGGCGCTGTGTTTCCAGAAAATCACCGAGCACAGGTTAGCCGAGGAGCCGTTTGGATTTATCCGATACGTCGACAAACGGGTATCTCGTGCCATGTTTGTAGCGTGTTATAACTCAACATCATGGTGTGGCGTGATTTCGTGTCGTCTGCTCTCCCTGTTCAGTGGGGATCGTCAGATCACGTGGATTGTACGTGTTGGCGAGGCTAAGACTTTTCCCATGGGCAGAAGGGCCTTTGTCACCTGCATCGGGTGCCCAATGGTCTAATGTCCCATTTCGCTTGGATTGGTGACCCCCATCCATCCTGGAAATGGTGCTGTCCCCAAAATTGTTAGGAATGTACCTGAAATGGAAAAATGAGCTGATTTTCTTTCCTTGCACCTGTGGCTCGGTCTGTGCTTTGGGGCACAGTGTTCTGTGAAGTGCTTGGCTGAGCACCAGGAGTTTGGAAAAATGTTTATAAATCCTGAAAGCTTTGCATGTTTCTCCTGAATGAAGATTCGTTCAAATATTTATCCTGTGAAAAGACAACGGTCATTATTTGTCCGTCTCTTCCTTAGACCGCCTGGTCATCCTCAGGAAATGTAGCAAGGCCTCTTTCAGGTTATTGGGGGACGACATCCAGCACATGATGGGTAATACTTAGGCAAATATTAATTCCTAGAGTCCGAGAGCAGGTTTTTGGGTCTTGCCAGCCGTGCAGAAGTTGCCGTACTGCCCTCGGTTAACATCTTCTTCAGTCCTTCCCCCTGCTCTCCCTCCCCATCATCGAGGAACCGCAGGAGTCGAGTCTGCGTCCTCTGCGTGGCACCGAGCCCGAGAAGGATCCTGTGCTCCTTTCCATTATGATAAAAGACAAAACAACGAAATTAAATTGGAAGCAATCTCTGCATTACACAAGTCTGCATACTCCAAAACTCTCAAAACAAAAGAGGTGCAGGGGAAGCCAGTCACCATCGGGAAGGAGCAAAAGAGTGTCTCTGGGCCAGAACTTTTACTGTTCCTTAACTCAGAACTGAAATATTTTAACTCCTCTGCATCCAGAGCCATGGAAGCTGCAGAGCACAAGCAGCAGAGCCAAGGAAGTTGCCCTGGATCTGGATGTCACCCGCATTTTGTGCATCATTTCCGAGCGGGCGCTCGGGTTCTGTTTGTCTCAGAATTATAGTTGAAACTTTGAAAGACTGGACTATTATTTGATAGGGTTAAATTGGCCACTGACCCACTGGCATAGAACACAATGTTTTGCAAAAGTTGTTGCTAGATTTTATTTCATTGGAAATGGAGGAATGGAAAAGTTAACTGATCAGGTATCTTGCCTCATCAAATTTAATTATTTTAAGCAAAAAAAAAAAAAGAAAAAAAAAAAGGTAGTTGCGGGGGGGGAATTCCGTGGAGCTCAAGTCACAGTGTTATTATCAATTCAAATTCAGTGAGCTTTCCTGCCCCCTGACTCAATGGAACCTGAGCTGATGAAGCAGAGATGCTGTACCTGGTTCTGTGTGTGCGCGTATGTGCACTGAAAATCGCTGCTGCTATTTTTAATGTTCTTTAGTCTTTGTTAGAAAGAAATGGAATAATCTACATTAATTTTAAAAATTATTTTGTGAAAAGGAAAGATGATTTTGTGGCAAAAGCTTTAAATCAGCATTTAGGAAAAGCAGGGATAGCTTCCTAAGCCCTTGCACTGTCACCTTGGCCAAATCACTTCAGATCTCCAGGCTTTAGTTTCTTGTCTGTACCACTGGGGTAAAAATTCTGTGATTTTCTGTCTGTTCAGGTCTAAAGTTTTTTGGGCGCAGATCCGGTGCAGTTTTTTGGCACAGATCCGGTGCAGTTTTTTGGCACAGATCCGGTGCAGTTTTTTGGCACAGATCCGGTGCAGTTTTTTGGCACAGATCCGGTGCAGTTTTTTGGCACAGATCCGGTGCAGTTTTTTGGCACAGATCCGGTGCAGTTTTTTGGCACAGATCCGGTGCAGTTTTTTGGCACAGATCCGGTGCAGTTTTTTGGCACAGATCCGGTGCAGTTTTTTGGCACAGATCCGGTGCAGTTTTTTGGCACAGATCCGGTGCAGTTTTTTGGCACAGATCCGGTGCAGTTTTTTGGCACAGATCCGGTGCAGTTTTTTGGCACAGATCCGGTGCAGTTTTTTGGCACAGATCCGGTGCAGTTTTTGGGCACAGATCCGGTGCAGTTTTTTGGCACAGATCCGGTGCAGTTTTTTGGCACAGATCCGGTGCAGTTTTTTGGGCGCAGATCCGGTGCAGTTTCTCTCGAGGGCGTCTCGCCCAGGTGCTCGTGCTGTGGGCTGTGTAGATGCCAACGCTTCGCACACAGCTCTGGTTGAACTGGGAGCGGGCGCTGCAGGACGAAACCTGGAGTGGACGTGGAGTGCGTGCAGGGTACCTGGGAATCCTCAAAACCTGCAGCTCGTGGTTCTGAACGTTCCTCCCCGGCTGCAGCCGACAACGCCACCAAGGGCAGCACAGTGTGGGGAGCGTGGCTTCCTCTTCTGGTCGAGCTGTAAGAGATACCGGCGATCGTTTGCAGAAAAATACAGAATTTAGAGCTTGAGGCTTGGCAGGGAATAATAATTCGCCTTTATAGGGTTTTTTTGCAGTGCATTGTTTAGCAATGAGACCAGCGTGGCATTGTGTTTAATAGATCCTGAATGATCCCGGATGGGATCAGAGGTAGATGGTGCAGGGATTACAAACCAAATTGAGCAAAAACTGTGTTATTTCTGCAGACTTTCCTCTTCAGGATGACTACGATAAAAAAATATTTCTGCAGAAGTGATGTAATCCCGTAATAAGTTTGTGACGAAAGCGCAGTTCGCCTTTTCAAAAAAATAAGGGGGAAGGTATTTGCATTTGGAAAAATATGTCTTGTTTTTTCAGCAGCATTCCAAACAAACGGTGAGAATTCCACGTTCTGTTGATAGACACCGTAGCAACGTGGCCGTGTCTCCCTCGTGACTGATAAGTCCCAGCTTTATTTTGATAATGTGGGGGAGCTGAGATAAGTGGGACAAAGGACGGACTTTCTGCTGCTGCACAAGTGGCTTCCTCAGGTGGAGCTGCTCGCTCGTTCATAAGTTGACCTGTTGACCTTCTAATCACCGACAAATTATCCACTGCTTTATTCTACAGTCTCCATTATGCGCTGTTATTAAACGGACTAATTTATTTTTTATTAGGACAGGATCGCTGAGGTGCAATAATGACCTTTTCCATCACTTCGGTGAGGGGCTCTGGAGGCATTTCTGTGACTTCTCCAGAAACGCTGGTGTATCGCGGCGCTTCCCGTGGCGGTTTCTCAGGCGTTTGGGATGTGCGGGGTGGCACCGTGGTGTATTTGAGCGAACAGGGGTGTTTTGAAGGGCCCATAGGGGACATCCCTGTGTGTGCAGGTGGCGGTGCTGCCGCGGGGCTGTACCCAGGGACCCGGTGCGGTGACCCCGTGCCGCCCGCTGACCGTTCGGGCCCAGCCCGGGCTCTGCCGCAGACTTCACCAAGTCTGAAGGGAAAAAAGCAGGAAATGCGTTCTGCCTAAAATAACAGAGATAACTCGATGTTCCCTGCGTGATATTTTTTCACTTTTCCCATCAGTCTTTTCACTAGAGCACTTCCAGTTTTTCAAAGGATTTATTGTGAAGGTGTAGGGAGCACAGGGGAGGGCAAACAAATTAGGGGTTTAAAATTACTGTTAGGTATCTTATTTTCAGCCCCCTTGACTGAGATCCTCAGTTCAGAAGGAAAGAAATCATTGAACCGTAGTCTACATTTGGAAAGAGAACTGGTGAGCTTAAGTTTCCAGTACTAAACATCTTAAAGAAACCCAAATTTTCAGCAAGGTGGAAGTACCTGCGTTCTCCACAGGTTCCCTTTCGGTGTTTCTGCTGGAGTGGCAAATGCTGCTACATCTCAAATCAGTCTTGAAAGCTTAAAACAATACATTTGGTAAGTGTTTGTTTCCCAACGTCCTTTCAGCAATGAAGGGATAGAATTTTTTGTACTTCGTAATGTTCTGAGCTAATAAAATTCCAAATCTGTTTCCCCAAAATGTATTTTAAAAGTCGGTGGTTGGGAGCAGTTACCAACAGATCAAGTCGGAATCGAGTTTCTGAGAAGCTCGGTGTTTGATCTGTTTCCTTCTCCTTTGTTTGTTTGGGTCCTTTGAGCTGTGTCATCGGAGCAGCAGCACAGCTATTGTGTTCAGAGGGGAACGTTCCGTGTGTCCTGCGCAGAAAATCAAAGAATGTCACAAATTACCATGCAAACCTCATCTGACCTTTCAGAACAAAATTTCCACTGTTCTGGATCTGCTTTTCACCAGCTATGTTGGTCCTTCTTTAGTCCCTTTTGTTACTGGCATGAGAAAGCCTGGATTTCTGCTGTCTAATAGAACCTCTGTGTAAGAAACACGGGCAGAGACGTGGAAGCGGGCTTAGGTGACAACGTGTGGCACACGTACTGTGACAGTGGAAGGACAAAGGCCTAAAGTGCGAGAACCTTTCGGTTTACGAGTTTGCTAATCCCTTTAAAACTGGAGATTAACTTTTTTGTCAATGGGAGCGGGAGTAGGTGCTTAATCTGGGTGGTTGCAATGGGTAGGTGGCTGTGTTTAAACCCTCCATTTGCAAACACCGCGGCTCAAGTGCCTGAACCCACAGCGATGCAGAAAATGGGACAGAAACCTCGTTTTCAGGCGTCGTAGCTGTGTGTTCGCTCCAGTCCTGCTCATCGCAGTGGCTGGGGGGGCGGGAGAACCCCAGGGACATCTCTGCAACCCTGAGCGTTTGTGGGATTGTGCTGGATCAGAGCAACGTGTAACCCCTTAGACTGGCAGTGACAATTTCAAGCACAAAAAGAGGACTGGATTTGTTGAGTAGATCAGCTGTAAATAATTCAGTCAGTCGCAGCATAGAAACGAGCTGGTGATAAATTCTTGCAAACGGGTGGGTGTTTTTTAAACCACTGGTAGGTGTAAGCTAGGGGTATTTAGTCTTGAATCTTTTGTTGCAAGATTTTAAAAAAAAAAAATCCAGTGAAATCAAAGGCTTGGGTTTGCATGATGGGAGCTCTGCGGAGATTGTGTCTGGTGATTAGCATCTCTCACAAAACGTACTCGCGGTTCAGGTTCACAGAATTATTTCCCCGTTATCTTTGTTGTCAATGGCACGATTGTATATAGATTTCCACAGAAGTGTTCTGTTATTTTGGAGTAAAAGGGACCTGCTGCATTGTTTGAAACGCACTTGTTCCAATTCTGAGCCCTTTCCATCTGTTTTCCTATTTCCTTCCTGTCGATAGGAGCAGCGTTTCCTCCCCTCGGGGCGGGAGATCGTGCAAAGCCTGGCTCAGCCGCGCGGCCGATAGCGCCCAGGCCTGCAGCCCCGGCTTTGGGAAAAGGGGCAAGAGGGGCCAGGGAAGAACGAGCGTGTTTGTTTCGGGGTTTCTGGAGGGCGCTGGGAGGCTTTGCGAGCTGGGAGCAGAGCAGGATCCCCCTCTTGGTTTTGTCTTCCCCTCAGAGCTCTGGGCTGTAATGGATTTCTTTAAATTAATAATGCGTAAAAGGAGATTTACACCGCAGTGCTAAAATATTGTCTTTGCCTTTTATTCGTGCATTTGTCACTGTAATCTCTAATAGAGGTGTTCAGTGGGGGGATAAATAATGAAGGGTAAAAAACTCTGTCATAATCCAGAACCATTTGCAAATTCATCACCAATATTCTTTCGGAAGCAGAGACAGAGGGAAATGAAAAATATGTACCGGTGCTAATATATCTCACTGATTTCCATCTCCCATTTATTCAGAGCACCTACTTTGAGCTATGATAGAATGTGAATCCTAGAAATTGCCGTTCCTTTTGAAAGACGAGTCGAGGGCTGGTACTGAGCAACAGATCAATGAATCCTGAGCTTGTGTCTTTACAGTCAGACGTAATACACGTACCTTGTGTTCTCTCATTAATTAGAGCTTAAGTTATCACGTACAAAATAGTAAGGAAGTTGTAGCACTTCTTCAGCATTTAAACTGTTGTGAAAGCTTTTAAAGACATGTTTAAAAAGGCAAGGAAATGAAAGCAAATACCTTAAAGTAAAAACCCTGTAAGGAATTTTTATTCACCATTAAAAGTGAGAGTGGCTGAAATGAGTTAGAAGCACCATCCTGAAACAGATGCAATTCCTCATGAAGTTCAGATTCCTTTAACCTTCATAAAAATGTTGCAACTTCAGAATTTTGAAATTGTGGTCTTGCGACAAAAGAAAATGTATTATTGCAAAAGAGCTTCCCTTGTCGTATTCCCTGGCCATCTAAGCCTATGAAATATTACAAAACTGAGAGTGCAAAGACTCGTTTTATTATTTTTTTCCCAGGTGGCTTGTGCCGTTATTGGGGGCTCGTGGGCCGGCGCACAATGAGCTCACGGTAGCACGGGAAGGTGTTCGGGGTGTTCGGAGGTTGGGCCCGAGCTGGTGACGCCGGGTTTCGCAGCCTGCGAGCTCCGAGGTGCCGGGGCCTAGGGGAACGCGGTGTTCGGTGTGCGATCGGTCCCCGCCGCCCCAGCTCCCTTGGAACCAGCAGGCAGAGTGGAAACAGAGTGTAGTAGCACTCTGAGAAGGGGGAGAAGATGAAATATATCACAAGATAATAAGAAAATAAACCATTAAAAGGCTCTGTTTCCTATTATCATGTGGTTTTATGTTAATGAAGTTGTTCCAGGCCTGTTTGAGTTTAACTCAAGCAGGGGAATATGAGTAATATGAAAAATATGTGGGGATGAAGACCCTAAGTTAAAAAGTCTGTGAAACATTTAGTGTTTTCATTCACCATGAATTTCAGAAGATGATATAAAGCAGCCAGAAAGCAGCACGGAAAAAACGTTAAGCGCCAGATTTTCCTTGTTGTGATCTCGGGATCCCTGGATGGGTGTTCCCATATTGTGTGAAAACATTGATGGATCTTGGGATTCCAGAAAAGATGACGTGAGTGAGAAATTGCCGTATCTGTGTAGGGCATCTGCCCGGATTTCAGTAGTGTTGGGGTTCTTTAAACAGCTAATTGATTTATAAAAGAAAAAAAAATATTGGAGGTAGAATTTGGAAAGCAGCTTCGATGAGAAACGTGCAAGATCGTGACAAAGTCTAAACAGAGACCTGAATATTTGTTATAGCATTTTATTTCAGAAAAGCTAAAAAATTTAGCTTTGACCTGATGTGGCTGAAATTTAAGAAAGGAAAAGAGAAAGCATGACGGGCCGAAGATGTCCCGGGTTTAGAAAAACAGATGCCGTTCTGAGAAGAGGTTTTTGTTCTTCTGGGCACGTGATACTATTAATAGGCAATATTAGAAGACAGTAGCTGTATTTAGTTCTAAATAAAAATCAAATGCTAATTTCGACTGGTATATTCTCAGTGCATCTGCATTTTTTTCCCTGAAAAATAAACAGTGAAAAATAAGTCATTTAGGCACCTGGTTGAGAGCATAAGAACATTTCCTCTTAAAGAGAAAGCTTCAAGTTCCCTTTGGTAACAGTTAATATGTCGAAGAAGCAAAATGTAAAAATATGTATATCTTAAATATTTTTCTTAATAATAGCTTCAAAGACAAGAACCGTCCCGTTGGAGCGGGCGCTGAGAGGAGACGGGCAGCCCGGGCCTCGTGGGCCAGGAGTAGGAGCCCTACCCAGATTTGTGGTGAATCCTTGGAGATTGAGGTATCGGCTCCTGGAGATCCGGAGCGGGTCACTCTGCAGAGGTGTTCCCCGCAGCACACGGATTGAGTGGGGTGCTGCTTATTCACTCTGATGCTATTTTTGCGTCCAAACAGAGTTTTTAAGCAGTGGAGGTGATTGATTGTATTGTGCGTCAGGCCGCAGGAACCTTTGCTAATCCGAAGGGGTGAACGGTCTGTTGTGGAGCCAGGGCCGGTGGCTCTTGTTCCTGCTTTGGTGTTTAAATTCTTAGAAGTTGTAAATGGGACAAAATGGCCTTGGGGTGGGAGAGGAGGAATTGGCACGAAGTGGGCACTTGGTGCTGTCAGAGCAGAGCAGATGTCAGCACACGGGATCCCTTACAGCCCCTGGTTGTTACTGTATAGGTGCAGCATTAAAGAGGAATATCACCTTGCCTTCTGTTCCGCTGAAATGAATTAACCGGCAGGAAATCGTGGATTTCCGAACCCGGCTTTCCTTACGGCATTCCTCACTGCAGAAGGAGAATTAAACCGGTGAAAGTGAGTAACAAGAACCAGGTTCTAAAATTATTCTTCTATGGTAAGAGCGAAACGCCATCAACCTGTTTAGTAGCAGTTCCACCGCTTTTAAAAAAGGGGCTTTAGAGGAAGATAAACGGTGCGTGGGGGAATTTGGGTGGTGATGGCCGTGAGACACCCCTGCGGCTGTTCGGAGCACCCGTCCCAGCAGCACCAGTAACAGCGTTTTGCTGGATGCGCTTTCAGAACTGGGGGAGAAGAATCCACTGAGCCCTCCTGGAAGTTCTGCGTTAAATCCCTTATTAGGTCACAAATGGAAAAAAAAAAAAGGCAGTAAAAACTTTCGAAAGAGATTTTTTGAATTCTCACCATGGTTTTATTATCTTCATAACTTTCAATGGCCTTACTGTTGGAACTGCTTTAGTGGGAGTTACGAACCGATGGGACAGGGCAAGACCGAAAGAATGCGGTTCCTTTGCCATTGCTTGTACAACGCAGCAGGAACACACGGAACGGCCGCACAGATTCATTCTTTTCCCCGTTGTTCCGCGGGGTGTGTGTGAGTCTCCTTCCTCGGGCACTCGTACGGGAACTGCATTTCCTCACATTTCGCCGTTTCTGCTGACGCTGTTTTTCGGTTTAAAAACGGCAGTCAAACCCGCCCGTTGGTTTTGGTTACTGCGGCGCTGTCGGAGCACGCAGGCCGCGCCGTCGAGAATTGGATGTTCAGAGGAGCGTGGTGGGGGGGGTTTGGTGCGCGTCTTTCCTGGGGGGTTTGCCCAGCGTTCAGAGCCTCGGCGTGAGGAGCCGCGTCCCGGCGGGAGCAGCGCTCGGCGCCAGCGCGCGCCGTGTGCTTCGCTGGCCGTTTGTTGCCAGGCGTTTCCAGGCAGAGGTGGCCGGGGGTCCGGAGGCCAACGGCCCGCAGAGGCCGCTTTGGGGAGCGGGAGGGGAGGATTCATTCAGTTCCTTACGAAACGTGGTGACTTGAAGTCTCCAAGAGGAGAGAGGGGCTTGTGGGAATGAGCTTTGACCAAAGCAGCTGTGTTTCCGAGGGTTTCCCGGTTTGTTTGGAGGGTTGCTGTGCCCCAGTGACACTGGAACAGGCTCCCCGAGCCACCTAGGCGCTGAAAAAGAAACTGGTACCTGGTGCTTAACGGAGTTAAATACAGCAGGTGACTCCACGTTTCTCCTTCTCTCCTCCTTCCCGTGGCACCCTTGTGCCTCAGTTTCCCCGTGCAGCTCGCGGCTGCTCCGCCGTTACTCATTTCTCTTTCTCCATCCCTTTTTTCCTGCCTCAGCAGCTTAAAAAACAAATAGCAGTCCTTTCTTTGCTCGCCCTGTGGCTGTGCTCTGCTCTCCTCTGCCCGTGTCCCAGAGCCGTGCTCGGGTCAGCAGCAAGCTAACGCTTTTGTCAGCGTGATTAATAGCGCTGTGGATTGTCGTTAATTCACTGGCTAATGACTGCAACTCTGGCCGCTCCTGGAGTAATCGGGTGATGTATGTGGGGAGCGCGCACCTCATGGCAGAGGTGAAAATCATTTCGACAAGTCAAATATTGTCACAGGGAACAAATGGCTCTCCCTGTTAATAAAAATTAATGAATTTTTTTTACCACTGGCCTGCTAAATGAAGCTGTGGAGTGACTGAGTGGAGGGGACAAGCTCGGTGGAATTAAGCACTTTATTTGATGGTTAAAACTATAAACATCTTTATTACGGTTGTGATAGGATGTGGCAAGCGTCGGTGGGGATTTTGTTTGTGCTCCAGAGAGGTTCGTTCAGATGCTCCGAGGCTTTTTGCAAGTGTGTGTCTGTGTTTGCATTGGGAGGGAGAAGAGAGAGGAAACAGGAGAGGTTGGGTCTGGTACAGCGGGGGTGAATGTCTGGGGTTCTAGTGGGTCCCTCCCTGCCCTCCGTCTGCGGGGATGTGCCCAGAGGGGCTGCTAACGAGGGAGCTGCGTCCCGTAGGTCGTTAGGAAGGAGTCTGGCTTGGTTTCGTGAGGGCTTCTGGTTCTCTCCGTGCTGGTGCTGGGTCCTGTTAGTGAGATGATTGCTGTGTAGGTGCGATCTGTGGAGCGAGCGGCCCCCAATGCGCAGGGGGCAGCCACCAGCAGCTCTGCATCCAGTGCATGCTGCAGCGCCTGGGCCCAGAGCTGCTGGAGAGAGACGGGGGTACACAGAGATGGATGGGGATACATAGAGATGGGGATGCATAGAGAGAGATGGGGATGCATAGAGATGGAGATACGTAGAGATGCACCCTATGGACGTGAGCGGGGAGCTTCCATCAGCTCCTTTTTGCCTGCATTAACCACAGATTTTATACTCTTGCCAAGCTAACATGTTAAGTAGAAAATAAACGTCAAATAACCCTGCTATAAAGCCTCATTTGTTTTATCAAATACGTATGGGAAATCTTCAAGCAATCTCACCAGTCTAAAGTCATGTATGTGAAGAAAAATACCCTTGGCCTGTCAAGGTTCTTTCACAATTTCCAAGTTATCATGTATTAGGGAGCAGAAAAAAACGGAGGGATGAGAGAAGGAAAAGACGAGGAAGCTTTAAAATGACCAAGCGAGCAGCTGAGCTGGTTCCTGCACAGGGAGAAATGTTTCTACTACTTAAAAATGCATTGCTTTTCACAACAAGGTGCAGAGACCGTCTTGGGAGAAGTAAAAGCTTTGCACACTTTGGGGTTGTTTCCCTTAATGAACTCTTTTCCTGTCTGAATTTAATTTTAATGTAAATGTGTTTGCTGCATCGAGGAAAACGATCTCAAACGAAGAACCACGAGAAAGCGGGATGCCTTTTTTGTGATTTTAATCCGCTTTGTGCGGATACAATTTTATGGGTCGCAAAGTTTAGAAATCTGTTTGAATCACCGAACAGGGATTGTTAATTGTTATGTAATTTAGGACGGAGGTGCTCTCTTTCAGACTACACTTTTTAAGCAGAATCTTGGTTGGTTTTGACTGTTGAAGATGCCGTTCAGACCTTGCCTCCTGTTTCCTACGTGCAATGCCATCGCGTGTTGGGTATCGCTGTGTTGCCCGGGTTCCATGTTTTCTGGGCTGATGTGTCCTTCCCTCCTCTTCCAGTGTGTGCAGTCCGGAGTGCTCGGAAGGGAGCAATTGGATGCCAAACATGACCAGTTTCGAGATGTCTGAAGAAATATCGGAACACCTGGTTTATAATTTATAAATTGTGTTAGCCACCGTGGGGATTGTACAAATGCAGCAGAACAGCAAACGGCATCTCGCCGCGGCTTCTGCTTTCCAAGTATCTTTCCCTGGTGAACTTGAGCGCCGGGTTTGGCATCTATTTCATAGGAAAATCCATCCTATTTGTCAATGAGAGAGACAGAATAATTGAAAACTTGATTAAGCAATCCCAAATCTGGGTTAAGTGTTACTGTGCTTAAAAACAAATTATTTGTGTCACATAAGAAACAAAGAGCCTGTCTTTTGAAAAGGCTTTGAAAACTATAAATGTAAACTTAGGAACTTACGTAAAAGTCCACTGACACATTGAGCTTTTGTGATACGTATCTCAGCGATAATTGTTTTCGGTGTGGAACTGGAGCTTCCACAACACCACACTACAATTCTTGTGTGGTTTATTACGTGTTTTTTCCATTTGTATTATTTTCTAATGTACTCCTCTGCACTTATCCTTGAGAAGTGGTTTTTAAACTTACGTGAGTGAGATGGAGAGTTGCCAGCGGAGCAGAAGATATTAATTTGCAAAGGGACGGTGAGTGAATACGCGGCTGAATATACCTGTACCTCCTATGGTAACCCGTGTGGGCTCTCGCTGCGGTCGCCACCGTCCCCTTTTCCTGCCCAGCCCTGCCGCGCGTCCCCGTGATGGGGAAATCCAGGAGCTGAAGAGTTAAGGCACAAATAAAATCTCCGGTTCAGACTGTCAGCTTAGATAGTGCTTAGCAAGGGGCGAGGAAAAAAAGCCAGTTGTGATTTAGAAGAAAAACAGTGAGATTTGAGCAATTCCATGGAATACCTATCTCAGCCCCGGGGCAAGTGGAAGTGGTATATTAACCAAGGAATAGAGCAGAGGAGGAAAAAGGCCAAATCACATTTCTTTGAAACAAAGAGGCTTTTTACCAGGAACAAGCCTTGATAAAAATTACAGTGGCATCGCAAGTCATTTCACCCGCTCTGCCCCAGGCTATATTAAAGCAGTGAGGAAATAGGGGATGCAGCAGCCCTGAAATACAAGTACAGTAGTCCCGGGAGCGTTTTTAGTATAAATAATCCTTTTTAGAATAATGCGGTGGCTTTGAACCCGGCCGGGTGGTGGGTGCAGCACCCCGGGCTGGTTTGGGAAGGAGGACGAGAGCTCGGTCTGGGCTGTGCCTGCTCTGCTCCACGGCTCCTGCCTCCAGACACAATCGCATGGTATCAGCTTCAAAACAGCGTCGATGGATCTGTCGAGCTGAGCCAGAAGAATACCGGGTGTGACCGCGGGTTGGCCGGGTCTGAGGCTGCCGCAGAGCTCCCTGGCGTCGGGTGAATTGCCATTGGAATCCCGAGATTCCTACGACCGTGTCCGCGGCTGCTGGACGTTTATTCACAGCTCCATGGGCAGGTCCTGTGAGCCACGTGCAAAATGCTCAGGAAACCCGCCCGTTTAACCACATTTGTGCACAGAGCATCGGGGAAGGATTATATGTCGTGTTACGTCCCACCGTCATCTGTTGAACTTGCCGTCATTCCTGTCCCACACTTTGCAGAAAAAGTTTAGGAGCACTTTCTCAGCCTGAAGTGACTTGTAAATAGGCTTCAGTGGAGAAAAAGTGCTAGGATTAAACATACGCTTGGGTCTTGGTCAGGTACTTTTGTTTTTCTTGCAGAGAGGACAGCCTGCCTTTAAAGAGCATTGCACGGTCAGGAGGAAAATGCCCCCATCCAGTCTTGCAGAGGTGCTCACAGTGCACATGGCCATCGAAACTGGGCTGTGAAACGTTTGGAGGAGAAATAGAGAGGGATCTTTGCAGAGAATGGGATTTGAAAAACGAGTTGTGTTTCTTACTGTGTCGTCACTTGCCCCCCTAAAATTCCATTTTTCCATAGTAGTTAAACGTTTCTGTAATCCGTCAGAGCACTGGGAGCTGGGGAAGTGTGCCTGGCCCAGGAAACCAGTTCGGTTTTGTTCCCGTAACATCAGTAACTTGACTCCTTGTCCTAAAGGTGGGAAATAATTTGGTAGACCTCAGAGTCAGTCTTTGCTGAATTTTCCTTATTTGCATGTTTGAAATCTGGCAGGTTAAACGTGAGTTGAGAGTTGCCTGAATGGGATGCGAGTCCAGCCCCGGGATGTGGGTCCTGCCCCAGGATGCAGGTCCAGCCCCGGGATGCGGGTCCAGCCCCGGGCTGTGTGTCCCTGTGTGTCCCCGATGGGGTCACCCTACGGTTTGCTGTCCTTGTGCACAGACAGCGTTCTTGCAGCTGCCAGTTAGTGCGGTTGTGTGAAATCTCCGGGGGGGAAAGCTGCGGTGTCGTGTCTGACAACGCTCACTGTGTCCTCTCCGGGGAGCGGCTCGGGCAGCCTCTTCTGTACAAACGGGTTTTCGTGCTGATCTTCACTTGACTTTCAGGTCTGGAAAAAACGTGATTCTTGGGCCAAACTGAAGTTGGAGGCTGCTGCGAAAATGTGTCCTTGAGTTTTGTGAATAAAAACTCGGCTGGTCGAACACAGCTCTAGGAGGACTCAGCTCTAGGAGGACTCAGCTCTAGGAGGACTCAGCTCAGTGACCGGGTGGGATTTATGTTCTGCCAAGAGGTTTTGGGCCAGGATGGTTTGATTTGGCTGAACCGAGGCAGGCGCTGTGCCGTGGATAATTCAGGAGCCTGTGTAGTGACAGGACTGTGCGTTCTACTTCTGCTGCTCAAAATCAAAAAGTATGTGAGATAATGATAAAGACTTTCAAAGACTGAATCTTAAAAACTTGACTGGGCTAATTTGTTAGAAATAATGCAACAAGTTTTACAGATTTTTTTTTTTGGCTTTACAATAGAAGGTGGTAGAAAATATGCTGAGCACAAGGCAGGCTTGAAATACAAATCTGGTAAATTTGTGATTTTTCAGATGTCTATATAGCGTTTAGGGCATTGAGGAAACCGCGCTTTGCGGAGTGCCACGTTACCCGGGATGGCGAAGCCGCTCCGAAGCGATTTCCCCTGTTTTGGCAGAGCTCGGGGTCGCTGAGCCTGGCCGGGACGTTTATTGTGGCGCGGCAGCGTGTGTGTGTGCCCTGCACACAGAGCGGTGCTCTCGGCACCCACCTCCCGCCCGGGGCCCCCGCGGCCCCTTCGCCCCGGCCCTCCCGCTCTGCCCTCCCTGCCCGCGCTCGTTTGTCTGCCTCCGTTAGCAAACAGAAATCGTTATCCACTCATATTAATATTTAGCGCCTTGGCGAAAATGTCCTTTCCCACCGCTATTAATCTGCTATGTTAATAACGCCCGGACTCCTGTTCTGGACCCTGGGGAACCCACAGTGAGCAGAATGACAATGAGACGGTGACAACAGCCGAAAAGCTTTCGCTTGGCAGAGATGTGAATTCCAATTGCAAGGTCTCCTTTTGGAGGCTTACAAACGCTTTATTCTTGTTCTATGGTTTGACATCCAGGACCGAGAGAAATACCCGGCATCGTTTGTTAGTGGTTGGAGAACCAGTCTCGCTGCATTTATTTATTTATTCTAAATAAGTAACATTTCTCTTAGCAGAGAATCTATCTTGCAGTCAGTTTTAAAGTTCCACTTTACCGCATTTCCAGCAGAGAAATTTCTGTAGAACTGGAGCATTTCTATAGTTTTATAGATTTTTTTGGAGGGGGAAGTATTTTGTAGCAAAACCAAGCAAAGCACTGAAAAGCAGCAGTGATTTTTGTTGACGGAGTGGAGCGTTTTCTTTAGGCTTTCGTCTCTTCCTCTCCAGATTTTCTTTCTCTTGTATTATTTCTACAGATTCCTCACAAGCGTTTGTTCCGACTGTATGTGTAGCACACTGTACGTTTTTTGTGACGCTTCATTGGAGCTATTATGTTGTAAATAGTTTAGAGACACAAATCCCAAAGGCTAATATTTTTCCAGTGGCTTTAATAATAACATAGTAGAGCTTTTATTTTTCTTATAATAACCTGCTTTATCTACTGCGTCCAAATATGCGTTGAATTAATTTTTTAACATAGCACAATTGTGGAAATGTCATCTTGAATCCAAATATAAAACAAAATACTGAACACAGAGATCAGGTGAAGTGTAGTTATGGACAAGAACATTCTTGTGAGCGTTTGATTCTAAAAGGATCTTGTGTGGAAGTGTTTTCGATGCCTGGTTGAACTAGACTTTTACTGGAAATATAATACTGGCCTTTAGTGGAGAGTAATTTGGACACTTTCCCTGCTGGTTTTACTGGAGGAAAATGCGCATTAAGGAACACATTGAAACACTGTCTCAAGCTTTATTCTTCATTTCTGCCAGCAGAAATCCCTTAATAAAAGAAAACACTTAATTTTTTGCTTGAAACCCAAGGTAATTGAAGTCCTTACTTCTTGTTCGTCTTACAACCAAGTTCTGAAGCAACTCTTTTTTTAGAGCATTTATTGAAAAGTACATCCCATTAACTCTTCTGCTCCGTGTTCATTCTTACCGCTCGTTTCTGATGTGAGGTGTTTGCTGTTTCTTTTTACCACAAGGACTGGAACCTGCTGTGAGGGGTATGATGAGGTGTAATAGCGGTCGTCGTGGTGTTCGCCAGGACTGGCCTGGTCCGTGTGCGGCTCTGCACAGACAGGGGGCTGGGGAGGAAGGGTCTTGGGTGGGCAAGAGACAGGCTCCAGAACCCTCAGTAACTTATTCCTTATTATCATTTCATTTCTTAATGAAAGAGAAATCCTCTCACCGCGGTTTTGGCACTGATTTGCATCCTTTCTGGCAGAAGGAAACCCAGATATTTTAGACGAGCTTCCAGAGATGGTCTTGCCCTGAATTTAGGTCTTTGGCTTACGTCTGGAAACTCTTTGAAGTGTTCCTAATCCCAGCCGTTCGATTCTTTAGTCCGGAGACTCCGTGTGTTGAGATGTGTCTCTGTGGGCGAGCTGGAAGTGGTGCCTTCACCAGTGGAGCAACTGGGAGACCGTCCTGCATGAACTGGGTGACAGACCCAGCCCAAGTGGGGAGCAGGGTTCTGGTTTTCTATTGTATTTCAGCTGTGGCCATCAGGTGGCAATCTGATCACTGAGATCATTCTCTGCTCAGGGCTCTGTTTGGGTGGGTGCTGTTTGGTGCTTTCCGGGTTCCTCTGTGATTTGCAGATGTGTCCTGGGGGTTTTGCTCCGCTGTTCAGCACAGAGAGGCGGGGCAGTGGGGCTGCTGCACAGCCCTGGGTGCAGGAAGGCAGCACATAGGATATGGGTACTTGTTACAACCCACCCGAACTGAATTGTAGATGGGCGGCACAATACTCATGGGTGATGAGCCCGGGCAGGTGTTGGCAGTAGTTTAGCACATACTCGCTTGATGGGAGTGTTTGCACTTCTGGCTCAGTTAGGCTGTAATGCTGAGGGTTCATTCCAGCTCTGCTGGTCTGCAAATTGGTCATAAAAATGACTGGTTTTGCCTATGAAACCTACTGAGCGTACAGCAAATAGAGACAGAATCCTGCCCCCAGAGCTGCCGATGTCTCGTGTTCCAGAGGTGCGAAGTATTCCGCGCCTTCTTCCTACCGTAGCGCTAGAGCAGGAACGTGGTTTTGTTTGGTTGTTTTCTTTTCTTTTCCTCCCTGGGGAATGTTTTAAAGGAAAATGCACAGAGCGCAGGAGCCTCCATCCGTTCCGTGGGGCTGTAAAGGTGATGGAAGGCCCTGGCCTAGTGGGTGTTTTCCTGATGATACCTTCAATATCATAATAGCCCGATAACAAACAGCTCTAGACAATAGCGTGGTTTTAATACCTGGATGCACTTCTAAACTTACAGCTAGGAAGGAGTTGCAAAGTTTGAATAATTAAGTAAAAAAACTTTCAACAGCCAATTAGTGCCTAAGGAAAAGGAGTCTGTCAGTCTGCACCGTGTTGTTCAGCCTTGGGTACAAAGTCACAGTTCTGTGTGGGTATTTCTGTTTTCTACTCTTTTGCTTGAATTATTTCTTGGGCCTGAGATTCCAGGTTATCTTCCGAGGCAGAGTATGAGTTCAGTGGGTGCTTGGAATTCTTCTCCTTGATGTTTAGAAAATGAAAACACCTGTTTATTACACAGATTAGAAAACAAATACGAAACATACAAAACGACCCACCTGAAATCTAACACATTGTTTCTTTTACCACCATTTCCTTTAACATCAGACTTTCTTTTTCTTTCATTACAGCTGCTAAATAGATTATTCATGAGGCCTCTACCAACACTCAAGCATCACTCTCATTGTCGCAGGAACCTCGTTGGTGTCACACAGATTTTAAGCCTATGCCCATATCTGATTATCTGTGGAAACGACCTTTCAATGGGTCTTTTTATTGAGCAATTTTGCCAGTGGGCTTTGAAGGACTAATTTTAGTTTCATGGCAATAACAATAAGGTCAAGTTGTATTTCTGCACCGCTTTTCAGAGAAGCAGCCGTTGTGGGTGTTGGAATCGCTGCGGTGAGGAGAGGGGCCGAGCGGGACAGCCGGGCTGTGGCGCCGTGGGGAAACCCGGAGCTCTGGGCATCGCTCCCCAACTGCAGGGTGTTCTCTGCCTTTCGGTTTTTAACCCCTGGTGTTACATCAGCAGCGGTGCCGAGAGGGGCGCTGGGCTCGGTGAGCGGTGCAATGTGCGCTGGGGGCAGTCTGGGAGGTTCTGCAGTGCCGTGGTCGTAGGGCTCTCAGCAACGCGATAACCAGAGATCAAAGAGGCTTCGTCGTGCTGCAGGAGCAGCGTGAGCACATGGACTCGTCTCAGGTGCTTCTAATCCAAACTAAACCCCCGCTGCTGATTGCGCCCTGGCTGTTAATAAATCCTACATGGAAGCTATTGATCTAAATACTGGATAGTGTGACAAACCCAACGTGTGTACGTACGCGGATGGCTGCGTGTGGTGTCTCTTGTATCAGAACTATCGTGACCTGAAAAGGTCCCGTTCCGCCGGCATCTGGTGCCTGTTGGCGGTGGTGATAGCTGAGTTAGCAACTGGGGAGGCAGGGGGAAGTGTTCCCTGTGATTCGTGATTTCTCCTGAAATACGAGGTCGGTCAGATGAGTGTTTGACTTCAGAGGAAGTTAAAGTAACCGTGTTCAGTAGCGAGGTGTCTTTATACTTCTATCATTTGAACATTTTCACAGGTCGTGCTCCAATAAACCGAGTTTTGCTTTTCAACTCAGTTGGAATTCCTGTTTCTTAAGTGCAAAAGAGGCTAATCATAGAGTAGAAAATAATTTGACTTGCTAATGCTAGCAGAGAAAACATTTACAGCAACCACAAGTATTTTCAGGATTGGGGAGTATATCATACTTATGAAAGCGTGTTTCTGGCGGCGTGTTTGAGTAAGGAGGTTGCACTTTCTAGCAGAGGAAACATTTGGAAGCTGTAGCAGGCAGTTCTCTGTATTGCTCAAAAGCCGGAGCAAAAAAAATGTTGGCAAAGGGAGCAAAATCCTCTTCTTTAGTGGAGTCTGCCACCAAATTTCTTAGGCGTGAACTCAGGAAAATCTTTATTAGGCATCAAAAAAAATTAGAGGAGGAGATGTCCTTCGCACAGAAGGTGTATTCTGAGGAGGGAGAAGAGATGTAGTGTGTATATATGTGTATATATGTACACCTTAAGCGGAGCCTTGCTTTTGCAGCTGCTCTTCCCGGCTGGTTTCTGTTTGGCAGCGAGCGCCGTTCGGTGCTGCAGCACAAACCGTGGTTTCTGTTGGGTGCTGTTCCCCGCTGACTCCAGGTCAGGCGTTAACACGCACCGGGGAGTCCCTCCCGTTCTGCAGGGCCCACAATGAGCCGGTTGTTGGGCTTGTTATCGTAGTGGAAACTACTGTGCAATGAAAGCACAGTCATGCTGCCTCATGTTTAATTGAGGGATGGCAAATCTGTTCCCAAAATACTTCAGCTAGTTGTATGGTATGACAAATGTGTTTTTCTTTTCCCCCTTCATCTGTTTCCCTCCCCCCTTTTTTTCCTTTTTGGATGAAAAAAAGCTCCATTTCCATTACATATGAATGTTGTAGCTTAGCGATTGCCTCCTCTTGGAAAAATCCCCAAACATGATTACCCTCTGAATCTGCAGTTTTCACTCGTAAGCTTCCTATCTCTCATGTATTTCAGGCTCCCTGGGACTCGATTATTTTTCCCTTTAGCGTGCTCAGAGCTGGTTGTGTAACTTGCTTCTCAAGCTCATTTCGTGTTCGTGCCAATGTTTGGCACCATCGGAGCGCTGGCGGCGTCCGGGGTGTGCAGGGCCTGCTTCTCAGCTTGTCTGCCTTTGGAATCTTACTTTAACACCTTACCCAGCTTCGTTACAGCTACGGTTTTCCTGCCAGGTGAACCCCCTGCATTTGGAAGTGATATCAACTCTGCCTCAGTTTGATATGAGACGTGTGAATATCAGTTCGTCACATTCAATTAAAACAGGGTGTTCTAATACGCTAACGAGCACTCCAGTTAATGTGGCAAAACCTTTGAAGATACATAGTAATTATTTTTTTGTTTCCTAGTAGCTTTTCAGGAAAGGCGTTTGAAATTTACTTTCGCTTAATCTCAAACCATTTGAGTGAAAACGCTCTTTTTCAGTTCAAGAGAAATTCCATTAATGGTTTTGTGCGCTACGAAGTTGGAACCAGATATATATGTGTATGATTTTTCAGGTATAGGAAATAAGAGCCCAGTTCTGACAAGTCTGTGTTTAAATGGTTTATGATGCCTGGACTGCTGTTCACTTAAGTGCAGTGTCTGATGTTAAGTGTTGTACTTCATATGATAAAGATCGTGAAATCTGCGAAAAGTCCTGTTTAGCACTAAAAGTCTGAAGAGGTAAATGCATCCCAGAGATGAAGTCTGTTGTGGGGGTCCCTTGGAGAATTCCTCTCTGGATTTAGCGCTCGCTTGGATGATCCTGGCGTCCCCTGGCTGGTTCTCACATCGGTAGTTCAAAAAAGTTGTTGAAAAACCACAGATGGTTCAGTCAGGAGTCTGCAAGGGGCTGAAAACACACATTTCGGTGAAAGATATTCTGTCCTATGTAGCTCATTGAAGAGGTTGAGAGGTGCCATCCTCAAAAATTGAGAAGGGAGGGATGTTGAATGCAGAAGGTAGAAAGGAGGCAGGCGGCTGGCAGGGAAGTTGGGGACAGAGGGGTTTGGAATTGCTGTTGGCCGGGCTGGAGCTGCGGGCTGTGCATGGGGGGACGAGCCCTTGTCCCCTGGTGGCAGTGTCTGCTTGTTGGGCCTTAAGGTGGCGGGGGCAGCCTAAGAGAGAACCCGCGTACCCCCTCCTGCTCCTGAAATGGTTCAGAGGAGTCCTTGGTCTGAGTGCTGCAGGTCCAGCTCTTCCCAGCTTTCCCTTTGGCCGCTGCAGCACCATTACAAACCAGGTCCCCGTGCTGCGGAGCTGGGTGGGACAATATCTGTGCTGCGGTTGAGAGCGCGGTTTAAAACGCTCGCTCTTTAACACGTAGGGTGTATTAGTCGTAAAACGGTATCGCAAACTGGCGATGCTTTTGTTGCGCTGCCGAGGATGATGCTGAGGTGCAGCTGGACGGTCGCATCAGCCACGGCTTCTGTTGAGTGCCGCGTTGAGCCCGAGAACCCAAGCACTCAGCAGGCAGTCCCTGTCAAACTTAAGCCGTATTTTACCCTAATTTCTCTTTTAATTCATCTGCGGAGTGCAGTGAGCCAGCTAAAGCAGTAGGTGGTCGGAGGGAGCTCTGGACGCCTCGCGGTGTTCGTCCCTCGTGCCGGTGCTGTCTGGTGAACGCCGGTCCTGCCGTTCGCCTCCGTTGCCTCTCCAGCAGCGCTGAGCGCTGAGCAGCCAGGGCGAGCGTTCTCACCTGAGTCCTGTGCCGGAGAATGACCTTTTTTCCACCGCTGCTTCTGTCCGTAAAGCACGCGAGCTAGGCTTTATGAAACTGTGTCCCAGGAAGAGATTAACTGATGTTCACGTGAGTATTTCAGTGTGTTTTGTTCTGCTGTTTCCCCTTTTAGGTGACAGCGAGATTGTAAATAATATGTACGAGACCGACCCTGATCTCCTTGCTGGCGAAAGTGCAGAGGAGGAAACAGAGGACAGTATTATGTCCCCCATTCCGGTCGGACCTCCGTCACCCTTTCCCACCAGCGAGGACTTCACTCCCAAGGAGGGCTCGCCCTATGAAGCTCCCGTCTACATTCCTGATGACATTCCAATCCCACCAGATTTTGAACTCAGAGAATCTTCGATTCCAGGGGCAGGGCTAGGGATCTGGGCCAAAAAGAAGATTGAAGTTGGGGAAAGATTTGGACCCTATATGGCAGTACAGAGGAGCACATTAAAGGAAACAAACTTTGGATGGGAGGTAAGCGTGTTGAATGTGATAATCCCATTCATTTGTCTTTTGTGCAAACTGTTGGTAAAGCTCCATCGAGCCCCGACCGGCCTGGGGACAGAAGCGGTGTCTTTGCTATTGCCATATTTCCCTGCCTTACTTTGCATCCCCGATTACGTGCAGTATTTAAAAAGCAGCAGAAATCCTTTTTAAGGCGGCTTCTTGGGCTACAAATACTGCTCTAGCACCATTTTAGAAGGTTGGTTTTAAATGATGTTGGGTCACTTCTTAAAGTGCTTGTCATTTCCAAATTGTGTTCAGAACTTGTCGCAATGGAAGGAATATGATTAGCCGCATCATGTTCTGTAGTTGGCTGTGTTACCTTTGACTTGCAGCCCATGTTAGCTGTGCAGGCGTTATTAACTGGTCGTAGAAAAATCGCATGTACCCATTAACAGCCTAGATGTTCTTGAGTTCTTGTCGTGCAGCGGAGATGAAGAAATGTGAAAGTCATTTTTCCCTAAGAGCTAAACAAACCCCAGTGTTCAATAGGAAAAACACCACTATCCAAGAGCTCACTGTGCTGTCCTGGGCTCTTCTGCACTAGGAAGTGTCTGAAGAGCTAAAATCGGAGTTTGGTGGGATGAGCTGTTTGCTTTTCTCTCCCTCCCAATGCAGGCAAAGGGAAATTCAGCGGAGAGGCTGGGTCCCCTCTCCCGCCGCCCATGGCAGCTCTTTGTGTTGGCTTCTTTCTGGTGAATGGCACGACAGAAAGTTTGCTTGGTGTTACTGTATGAGCTTCAAAACATGGGGGGCTTTTTGGAAAAAAAAATTCTCTGTTAGCATCCTGGCAATAGTTGTGGGTCTGGGGGGCGGTGGGGACCAGGCAGCTGGAGACGCCGGGTGCGCTGGTGCCTCGGGGTCTCTCTGGAGCAGCGCGCTGCTCCTCTGGGAGCACGGCATGCTGGTTATTCGCAGCATTCCCTTCTTCTGAACACAGCATTTATAGGTGCATTTCTTTCCTTTTTTTTTGGAAAAAAGCGCTATCCCCCTTGGCTGCTAGAACCCAGGCCAGATTTGACTAATACAAATCTTTTTTTCTATGACCTTGGCCAAACGTTGTCCTTGTGTTTTATATTTGTGATAAAAGTTTGTATTTACATCCACGTCTTTGATATGTTCCCTGTATCCATTCTGCGCTGAATGCCGGTCCTGCTATCAGCCGTATCTCTTAGCTTCAGTCCGCGCTGACTTTGCGGCACTGTTTGGGTTTGCAGCACGGTTGGGCAGGCTCTCTTTCCCTGTGGAACTGGTTGCGTTCCAGCCGTGTCCGTCTGTTCTCTGCGTTGGCTCCACACCTGCGGGGGGGACGATTCGTCCTCAAACACCCAGACCCCCCCACTGTCTCTCTGACCTTGTCCTTGCAGGCGCCTCTTGGCGTTTTCCGCTTTAAAGTTCAGAAGTCGGGTTTTAGTCCCTCAGTCTCTTCACCGTTTCACTTGGGAACAACGTACCCAGATAGCTGGAGGTGCTGGGTGGGAATCGTTGCCGTACGAACCATCTCTGCCTGTGCGCTGCTTTCTGAGCTGTTCCCTGTGATTTTGAGGGTGGAAAAGCCTTAAAGATGCTCCAGGCAGCTTTACGGGGGTGTCCCTTGTGCTAGAGAATTGTAACTTGAGACGTGTTTCCATCTCTGCTAATAAAATGGAGCAGGCAGACAATTGGCAGCAAGAGAAAAAAGGAAAAGGGGAGGAGTTTTTTGTCACCCTGTAATTTGTTGACGAGACTTTTGCCTCTGTGCGTTGGTTCTTAGAGCAGTGGTGAATCTGACAAATGTAGTTGTTGGCGTGCTCCTTGTGCAGTTTGACATTATTTTTTGGCAATAGCTCTCTGTAACTTGTAGTTTTGACTTGCAGTGACTTGAAAGCCGGTGTAAGACTTGTCATAACGCCTTATTGCTGGCTAATTGAGATATTACTGGTGTGCTTGGATTGCCTGGCCTATTAGTTACGTTAGGATCTTTGCTTCGGGAGAGAAGTGTTCTTCACACTTTACTGTCTTGTTTCTCTATGTGTATCTCCTCCAATATTTGTTTAGTGGAATATGTTTTTGTGTCCCCCCGTGCCCCATTCCCCGCACTCCTGGTTGTGTCGATCCACCTTTTTCCCTTAAAAGCCACCACCCAGACTAAAAGCCGTGTGATTATTTAGTGTGACACGACTGCATTTCTGCTCTGCTCTCCTGATCCTATTACTTCCTTGCCTGCTGACACAGAACATACCATTCAGAGTCCCCCGAATAAATCACAGCGTGTTTTCACTTTATTGCCTCTGGGACTTAAAAAAAAAAAATCGCGTAATGATTTTGATCACTTTGTTGAGTAAATAATGATATTTATCATAGCGCTGTTTAATTTGCTAACGGGGGGAAGAATGGGAATCACATCCTGGAGGGAAATTCAGCAACTGAATTCTGGGGAGTCGGGAAGCAATCAGATGTGCTTTTAGCTCAGTTTGCTTCGCAGGGTAAATACCATTAATAAAATATAGTTATTAGTTCCTTTGTTTTAATTTGTATTTTAAGAGAGATCATTTGCTGAAGCACAAGAGACTTTGCTTGCACTGCAGTGTAGGAAGCAGGCTGCTTATTTACCTGTGAAAAACGAGTGCTCTCGTGTAAGACTTTAGGGTGGCGATAGAAGCTCTTCCATGAAAGACAAATAACTGTGGAAAAAATCAGATGCAGCAGGAGCGGTTGTGGCCTCCCAGCTCTGCCCATGGAAAACTCTGCTGGTTTTTGAACGCGCTTCATAGTGTCAGTGATTCATAGCAGTTCAGCCTCCCTGCGCCCACAAAACAGAATATTTGAATTCTGGTGTGTGTGTCTGGTTTTGTTTTATTATTTATTTTGTTTGTTTTCTAGAAATACACAAAAGTGCCATGGAAAATTTACTTGACACAGCCGGCCTTGGTTGCTGAGAGGAGAATTAGGTTGTGTTTCCTCGAGTTTTAGTAATATTAAAGTAGGAAGGAGGCTCTAAACGTCCTTTTAACTGTGGTGGGTTTGTCATGCTTCCTAGTTCAGTTAAAAGAATGTGCAGCCCAAATTCCCTTTTCTCACTTGGAAAGCTGGCACGGTTTGTTACAGAGGCGTGTTCTGCTCTGTCCTGTCTCTTAACAAAAGACGCCGACAGGAGTTTGAATCCTTTAAATGAGCCGAGAAACCCCGGACCTGTCCGCACTCATCTCTCGCTGACGTTCTCTCCGCTTTTAAAAGGAAAAGATGTGATGACATTTCCTCGTCGTTTTCCTTCGTGTGTCTTCCGATTCATTCGTTTTCTCTGGCCCCTGCCTTCCCCTGTGGCTGCAGACGGGTGTTCTGTACCAGCTCGGGAGCTGCTGCTTCCAGACGCTGTCTGGTGCTCTCGCAGGGCCGCGCGGCCCGGGCCGGGCTGGGAGCGGAGTGCGCGGGAGGCGCTGCCCGGGGAGCCGAGCCGAGCTGCGTGTGGCCGGAATAGCTCCGGAAAAGAATCTGTGGCTTCGCAAGGTGAACGGAACGTGGGAGCACTCCGGTCTTCCCAGGTGTGCCCTTTGCTGCGAGCAGTTGCCGACCGGCATCCCCGGCCAGCGTGTGTACGTACTGCATTGTGTAACTGCGGATCAGCTTTTGCTTTAGGCTGAAAGCGAATCTCAAGGAGGAAAAAGAACGTAGCGAGCTCTAAATATTCTAAAACCGTGCGATTTTGGGCCAGTTGAGTTGCTCAACTTTGTGTGTGTGAGATACTGCCAGGGACCAGCTGTGGGGAGAACGTCACCCCGTGCGTTTCTGCACCGGGCGCTTTGTTCTGCCGGTCAGGGACCATCGAGGGAGGGGAAGCCGCAGCTCCAGGTCCCATCAGTTGTTGGGCTGTTCCCTACACCTGGTATTAAACACACATCGGGATACACGCGGTGTATTAAACACACACCGGGATACACGCGGTGTATTAAACATGTGCTGGGATACACGCGGTGTATTAAACACACACCGGGATACACGCGGTGTATTAAACATGTGCTGGGATACACGCGGTGTATTAAACATGTATTGGGATACATGTGGTGTATTAAACACGCATTGGGATACACTCAGCGCTGGCCAACGCTTCCCAAAGGGGAGGGGCAAAGAAAAGTGGGGAGGGGTGTGGGAAAACTGCTCGTTGTATCAAAGGCAAAGTCCCGTTCTCTGCAACTGCATCTGTTGGGGGATAATTTAATCATCTCAAGGCTGGATAAAAAAGAAAAATGCACCTTGTGATATCTGAGTGAAGTGACCGAAATTTGTACCATTTTTTTGGTGTTTCATCAAATGCTTCGAGTCAGGGTTAAAAGAGTAAGTCTTTTTTAGGCCCAAGAATGCCAAGATATCTTGCTCTATCTTAGGCACTTCTCTAAAACATGAGTATATAAGGAATAAAGAAAAAAAAGNGCTGTGTATTAAACACGTATTGGGATACATGTGGTATATTAAACATGTATTGGGATACATGTGGTGTATTAAACATGCATTGGGATACATGTGGTGTATTAAACACACACCGGGATACATGCGGTGTATTAAACACGTATTGGGATACATGTGGTATATTAAACATGTATTGGGATACATGTGGTGTATTAAACACGCATTGAGATACACTCAGCGCTGGCCAACGCTTCCCAAAGGGGAGCGGCAAAGAAAAGTGGGGAGGGGTGTGGGAAAACTGCTCGTTGTATCAAAGGCAAAGTCCCGTTCTCTGCAACTGCATCTGTTGGGGGATAATTTAATCATCTCAAGGCTGGATAAAAAAGAAAAATGCACCTTGTGATATCTGAGTGAAGTGACCGAAATTTGTACCATTTTTTTGGTGTTTCATCAAATGCTTCGAGTCAGGGTTAAAAGAGTAAGTCTTTTTTAGGCCCAAGAATGCCAAGATATCTTGCTCTATCTTAGGCACTTCTCTAAAACATGAGTATATAAGGAATAAAGAAAAAAAAGAAGAGACAGGGGAAGGGAATGACTAAGAATACCTCCTGATATTTCTCCTTTATTTCCATAAGGGGTAATAACTCATGAGCAATCCGGCAGAGGGCACTTTCTTTAAATAGAACATTCTGATTCACAAGCAGAAAAAGGAAATAAATATTTTCTTTTCGTTTTCAAGAGACATCCATGAATACCCGCTTCTGAAACGGTATTTTATCATCCACACTTAAAAAGAGAAAAAAATAAAAGGAAAAAGAAAAAAAGGAGGAAAAGCAAATCCCACAAATAGCTCAGCGGTGACCAGGGGGTTTGAAAAATAGCTCGTTGGTTGCCAAAAGCCACGCGGAGTGCAGGGCACTGCTGCTCATCTGGAATGTGAACCTTCAGAGACATCCAACCTTTGTTTTGTGCGTTCCCAGGACCTGGCTGCTGGGGCACTGGGGCACAGGGGGCTTTTGTGAAGGGAGCAGTCGATAAGTTGGAGTTAAACAGAACTAAACACGGGACTTGAAAGGAGGCGTCACTTTATGGACTCTTGGAATTGTAGAATCATGGCATGGTTTGGGCTGGAGGGACCTCCCCAGCTCCCGCAGTCCAACCCGCATGGGCAGGGCCGTCTCCCCCGGCTCCGGTCGCTCAGAGCCCGGCCGGCCCGGCCTGCGGTGTCTGCAGGGCGGTGTTTGCCCCAGCGAGCTGTGCCGCTCCGTCTGGGTCAGGTCTAGGACCGGGAGTGTGCGGGAGGAGCGCTGGGGTGCAGGGGGGGCAGAGCCGGCCGAGGGAGCCGAAGGAAGGTTTCCCCGCACAGGAGCGGCTTTGGAAATGTTACTGATCCTGAGCTTTGTTCCTTGAGTTGTGACTCAGACCAGCTGCTTTGCAACGTGTGCTTGTGTAAAATACCCACCTCGACTCGCTTGTGCGTCTCTCGTCATGTCCCGGTTCTCTCCCCGCTCTGAAAGCAGATGGAGGACAAGGTGGCCCGAGGCGCAGGCCCGGTGGAAGCTGGTTGGTGTCCTGGGTTCAGACGGGGAGTCTGCTGGGGCCGTTGGGTGTGTTTGCACTGACAGACGTGCACGTTCAGGCGGGATGTGTAAATAAGGAGAGACGTCTCTCCCAACACAGGCGACCTGCGCACACCTCGGGGAGCGCAGGCTGCCGAGCACTTTGGCAGAACTTGCCGTCGCTCACTCTCTTTGCCCCAGAACAGCGCAAAAGCTGCTTAAAAATCGCAGTGCCTTTGGCCGCAGAGTGTCCGCGCCAGCCGTCCTGCTCGCTGGCTCTTGGGCTGCTCCGGGCACCGTGCTGCTGCTGAAGTGAATCTCCGCGTGTCCTGGCGGCTGCGTGACGTCCTGCGGACGCTGCCGCGCTCCAGGGCCCCGCTCTCAGAACCCTTTGTGTTTAACGCGTTTCCAAACCTTCCCGGTGCAGAGGCTGCGGTGTTCAGCCCGCCCGTGCCTGCGCTGCGCCGGGCGGTTTGCTCCGCGCACACAAGTGGGTATTTTCTCCCTTTTGATCTGATTAGCGAGCAGTGTGTTTCTTCGCTTTCAGATAATGCCTGGGCAAGTCGTTGCTTTAATTGTACATCTCATTGTGTCATCCCTGTTCAATCATGTTCAAAAATACCTACGTTTCACCCTTGTCCCCCACCTCCCTTTTCCCATTTAGATCTCACTGAAGTCCATTCTACCTTATCAGCACAGTAATTTCATGAGCAGAGCTTGGATTTCTGCCGTTTAGGCCCCGGCCATTGTCTGTCGCAGCTGCAGTCAAGATAAACCCTCACCCAGAACAAAGTTGGAATGACCTTTTACAAGCAGAATCTGCCTTGTTTCCCTCCAGACTAATTTATCAGCCTTCATTTCAGCCCAGTCTCTCAGCAGAGGCCTGAAAGAACATTACAGAGAGCATGAATGAACAGGGGGATTAAGATGCTTGGCTAGTCCCTCTTTTTCATCAGACACCTTCTGGATTTACTGAGATGTAAGCTGTAAATGACCGTAAGTGGTGAACTGCCTTAAACTTGGAGGAAGGGGAAGGGAAGGGGCGGGGGGGAATCGCCAAAGCCAAATGTTTGGAAAAGAAGAGTGGTGTGGGGAAGAGGAGAAACCTCTGTCCTGAGGGCAGAAACCGTGGGTCTGAGCAGGACTGGAGCTGCCCCAGCTCCGCTGCCCGTTCCACAGGGCTCCGTCTTGGGATTGAAATCCAATTTATTGATTTAAAGCAAATTTAAAAAACTGGATTACATCTGTGTGTACTAAAAGTAGTTTTGTGCAGCAGACTGGCAGAAGTTTTATTGGGAGCGTGACTTTAACGCTGCAAGAGCTGAAATTCTTTGGAAGTAAACTTGATAAGTGTCAAAGAGCCCGGTATGAAAGCAAAGATCCACTTTTAGGTGACAACAGCCACGGTCCAAGAGCCTTGCTGCGAGGAAGGGAATAAATGTTTGTGTTGTGAAGGAGGGCAGAGCTGTGAGCTGCGGTTTGGGGGAATGTCCTGTCTGTACAGCACAGGCAGCTGGTGACAGCTTCAGTGGGACTGGGTGATCCCACTCCTGGTGCTCTAGGGCATCAGATACATTTTAGTGCTTACACCTTGTAGCTTTCTTCATCTTTTATGTAGTGAAAGGAAGAGTTGTTTAACAACTTCGAAACGTTGCTGTCGAGTCACAAGCGGCTCAGTGCAGCGGGGAAATCCTTGTCTGTAGAACTGGGCTCATTGTGGTGGATTACTTTAATTGAGTTGACTTGAAAGCTTTTGCACGGGAAGAATTAAAGAGGGCTCCAGTGAGTTCGCCTTTGGTACTGGTCGTAGTGGTGAGTCCTGGTGCTGGGCTATTGCGTGTGGGTCTTGTACCGTCCGTGGAGGAGCAGGGACGAGGCACCGAGGCTGGGAACCTGCCCTGATGCTGCTGGGCACGCGGAATGGGGCGAAAATTCCCCAGAGCATTCAGCAGCCCCTTCTAGGAGGAGGAACAGGAAAACCCGGGTTTGCCGAGTTTGGAGAGGAGAAGGTGTAGAGCAGACCCTGGTGAAGTTGGCAAAGTCCTGAGAGCAGTGGATAAAGGGAATTTGGAATTGCTATCTGAGAAATAACGTAATACTTGTAGTAGGAGAATTTCCGTAGAGCAGGGAGCGGGGAGGGTGCTGTGGGGGAGATGAGCGGGGCCGGCGGGATGGGGTGAGCCAGGCTCAGCCCTGCTCCCCAACCCTGTCCCAGCACCAAACGCTGTCCTAAGGGCAGCAAAACCAGCCCCAAACACGGCCTTCAGTCTCCTTTGGGAGAACGGGGCATCAAGGGAAAAAAAATCCCGGGGAGAAATGCAGTGTTTTGGGGTGGCAACAAACGACCTCAAGGGGGATGTTCCTTGTGGCCTTAGGAAGAAGTTGGGTCTTCATTCCCTGCCCTGGTGTTAGTGCTGGACCAGTGTTGCTGTTGCAGATCTCATTTTCAACCTCGTGTTATTTCTGTGGGGTTTGGGTCCGAGCCAACATTCACAGTGTAAATTCTCATCTTGCCTGCAGTTTATTACAAGATTTTGTGGTAATCTGCTGGAAATTTCAGATTTAGAAATTTGAGCCAAAGTGACCGCTTTTCCTGCCTTTTTCTGTTTTTCAAAGTTGCTTCATTTTCTAAAGGGCTTGTGTGTGTGACGTGTATCAGTAAATGCATGTGTGAATTTACTGCTCACTCTAAACTGTAATTGGCAAGAGTGGGAATGCAGCAAATTCAGAATGCGAATGATAAAATACTGATACTGTATCCTTTAATTTATTACCTGTATTATCCACACTCCACGTTTTCCACTCGGTTCTCTCTCCTTCATGAGTTGTGTTTTCACTGGCCTGGCATTTTCCTCCTCTGATGAATTAACTGTCAATTGAAGTTAGTGAGATAAATCAAAACAAATGGACACCCTGCTCCATATTGACTTTCTCACTGCCTGGTTCTGAAAACCACTTTCTGAGCACCGTGCTGCTATTCTGCTCACTTGGTGCTAAGCAAATGTACAAGAAAGAAGGAATTGGGTGAGGTAGGTGCTTAACAGCCATCAATTACGTTTTCTCTATCCTGGTTTTATCTGGGATCTTGTCAACAGCGAGATCTGTGCCATTTGCCTGGAGAGAAGACGCTTGGCATTGTGTCAGAAAATGAGATGTTAAATGGCTCTCAGGAAGCACACGTTGGTGCTTATGTCTTTTAAAATGTGGTTTAATCTACACTAGAAAGGAGTTTCTGGGATAAGTGCAACAGTTTAAGTAAAAAGGAGGACACGGTTTTATCAGCACGGGCTTTGTGCAGACACCATAATGGAGACAAGTCGGAGTCTGAGTCCAGGGAGCTTCACTCGCGTTTGCTGTGGGAATTTTCTGCAGATGGTTACACAGTTGTTGGGCAGGGGACTCCAAGGCGTCGAGGTCTTGGCTTTTATCCCAAGATAGCAGAGCTGCTTCTAGCCCGGTTTATTCTGTCTGTGCAAGTGGATGAGAGAAGATCGGGCGCAGGACCCTCCGTGTCCCTGGGTACACAAAACTGCTCCAGTGACACGGAGGAGAGGTCTGGAATACGGGCTCGTTCGAGACTCCCATCCCTTGCAGACATGGTAAAGCTTTCACAGTAAAGAACACGTGGTTGCATAGGTACAGGCGTTCGTTTTAGTGTCATCGATGTTATAATTGTATGATAGAAAAGAGATTGGTTCTTTTAAAATAATGAGAGCAGCACATCCATCCGTGTCTCGCAGGGCGCTGCTGCGGGGCTGTGGATCAGACACCAGCCTTACTGTAATAACTAAGTCTATAGGAACAAGGGTGATAGATTTTAGGCATCGGTGTTGCCGGTTTTAGGTGGCTTTAGGTATCGGTTCCCCTGGCCAACCTCGGCTCTCCGCGTGGTTTCGATCACAGGAACAAGCATGTGCCTGTCAGCCAGTGTGGAAATTCTTTTGTTATTTGTTTACTTGTATCCTACACATCTGCGCCTTAATGCTTGGCTTTGAAACGCATTCTGGACCAAGCAGACTCTTTTTCCATAGCTGTCGCCCGGTGGTGTGTTATGTCTTCCTCTGTAACCAGCACCACGTTTGGCAAATAGATTTAACACCTCCTCACCTGGAAGAGAATCTTCTGAACTTTAATTCAAGAAGTAAAAGGTTAAAAAGATGTATGTGCAGAGGAATGGATGGTGGAAAGGGGTAAAGCCTCTCAGCAGTAGGTTAATTGGAGAGTGGAATACCAGCGTAGATGGGAGCACATAGTTCCCTTGGACAATGTGCTAAAGAACTGGGAGCTGGGAAGGACCAGCTGGGATTGTTAGTGAATTAGCTGAAGTCAGAAACCGCTGAATGGAGCAAAGAAGTAAAGGGGAAATGAAGGTTAGGGTATAATTCAGTCTAAATTAGGTGGGCCATTCACAATGCATAAAAGGGCTCTGAGCTTCCTTTCTCGGGGAAAATGGGTAGGAAAGCTCACTTTTATTTGGATGCGTGTTGAGTGGTTGATTTTAAGAATGTGCATACCTAGAGCCTACATGTTGGAAGTGCATTATCCCACACGGGTTTGGAGGAAGCATTGAAAATGTCATGAGCCTGAAAGACAACAGATTCAGTAAGAAAGACTCACAACCGTTCTGCTGCAAAAGCGCGTCATTTTAATCTCTTTTGAACTGAAACAAATTCTCTTCATTTATTCTCTTTGGCTTGTTATTAATGGTGAAAACTCTGTATCTGGTCACCTCTGAATCCTGGCTGCTTGAAATCTGCTCTGGCTTTGGCCCATCTCTACTCGTTGCTTTTGGAGAGATTTATTATTGCATTTGTGTACTTTGATTAATTTCTGGGTTTGTTTCTGAGTGGTTATACATTGAAAGTCATATGGCAGACAGCAAATGCTCCTGGCGAGTGTATTTGTTCTACCTTAAATGATGGAACCCTAGAGAAGCCCCTCTCCTGCATGAATTTAATACGCTGAGAGTTAATCTCAAATGGTTGCTGCATTGACAGCCGCCCACAATCAACGTCTCCCTTGCAGCATCGTTTGGGTGCTCTTCACCCGAATCCTGACGGAGGGGACGGATTCGCAGCCTTCTCGGAGGTAACAAGTGTTTAGTGTTTCATGCAAAGTGGACAAAGCATTTCAGAGCTGAGGTTTCCGAGAGCCCCTGCTGGCCCGCGCCCCTGCGCACCAGAGGTGCCGAATAATCCGGTGCACAATCCCCCGAGCCGCCTCCGGCTTAATTCACCTGTTGAACGGTCTCTTTGGAGCAGGGGTCAATAGAAACAACACGCTCAGGAGTTTATGCGGGGCGCTCTGTGCGTTATGGACCTTCCCGCGGAGACGTTGTGCTGGATCGTTGATAAGATAGAGCCTGGCGGTCGGTATTGTGGTTTTATCAGACACAAGGTGCTCCAGGAGCGTACTCCTCGGCTGGTGTTGCCGGCGCTTCCCTGGTGCTGTGCTGTGCTGTGCTCGGCCCCGGGCCGTGCCAAACCCAGCCAGCGCGAGCGAGATTCAGCACCGGGGCAGCAACGGGCGTTCAGTCAAAGCCTTTGATAAATCGCTTAAACAACCTTGCAGATTGCAAATTCTGTAAATGCAAGTTCTGCACTTATTCAAAACTAGTGGATGTGACAAGACTAAGAGACAGCAAAGTCAAAACAGCAGGAAGGAAAACTCCGATTCTTTGATGAGATTAAAATACCGGCAATTTAAGTGGCGGGCAGGTAGGACTGTGCCTCTCGTGTAGCTTTCTAGCCAATACTTGAGCATTTCCAAGGAGAATATACAGATGGGATAAGAAGAGAAGGCTGATTTGATGATTGCAGCATAATTTTGCCTTTACTTTGGGGTATGTGTGTTTTCTTTAATATCCTGAATGGCATAATTCAGGTGGTCAGGGAAGTTTTCTCTCTTATTAAACGGAATGACAAGCGACTGTAAAAGTAGGAGAAGGGAAATCTCAACAAACCCCAGATTGCTTTGAATGCTAAACAGTTTTTCTTTGATTAGTCAGGTCGTAGCATGAGGGAATTTCTTCTGGTAAGTGTCTGCACGCAGAAGGTGAAAACGAAACCCTGAAACAAGCTCTTTGACTTAAGTTCTGAAAACGCACACATCTATCTGCAGACAGCGCGAGGCCTCATTCGTGTGAGTTTTTAAGCACTTTGAGATTCCTGAATGAAAACTACTGCACTAGTCACAACACATTACAAATTACGTGGGAAAACATTTTATACAACTGTGAGGTTGGGCAGATTTGCATTATGCTGGACTGAAATACATACATAGGTGTATATGTATGTACATACACGTGTACTTAAACCTCCCAACCCAACGTGCTGAATGGTTCCTGGAGGCCTTTTCCATCAGGACTTGACCTCCGGGTTCTGAGTGTGTTTCAGGCAATCCCCTCAAGTTCAGCCGGTGTTCCAAAAGCTACCCAAATGCTTTCAATAAATTAGTAAGGACTTGAATTCTAGAGCAGTAGCTACTGAGATGCCTTGTTCTGTTAAAAAAATAATAATTTTGAAACTACACTAAAATCTACCTCACACATGTGGATGTAATTGTTAAAAAAAATTTCCCCCTTAACTTGAAACCAATTTTTTGCTCTTAAAAAGAAAGGTAATTTTTAAGACTTGCTAGCAGTCGTTATTCTTTCTCCCATAAAATAAGTGTGCTTAGCACATTGAACACACACCAGTTAATGGAAATCAGCAGCTGTAGGGTTTATAGAAAGCTGCGCGGTGTGTGCGAGGTGGAACGATTTGAGGGCCTGGACTTGCTGCGTGGTGCCAGCGCTGTTGTTTCCCGGGTGTGCGGGGCCTGCGGGGCCGGGCTGCGTGCAGGCGTGTGCGTGCGGCTCTCGGCCCTTTCTTCTCGAAATGCTTCACCACAGTAGGCAAAATGGGTGAAACACAGAAAAAGAGAGACAATAAATAGTTTCCTAACCTGGCTTGGATAATAGAGAAAGTTCGTTAGATTTATTAATCCTCATTTTCCTTTGGACTGTCAGGCTTAGAGTGACAGTAAAAAAGCTTGTGACGACTTTGGCTAATTTGCACTCCATTCACTTTCTCATGAAAACCCATCAGGATGACTGAAGAACTGCTCTGCAATTGACCTTATTCAATGGCAGAGTGATATACTGGGAAACAGGCCAGTTTTTACAATGCCGAAAAGAGCAAATTGGACGGAATCTTTGTTCCTCTCTTTTTTTCCCTTTCCTTTTTATGCCAGTCTTGCTCTAGTTAAGCTCTCTCGTTTGTTCCCAGTCGCTCCGGGGCTCAGGTCACCCTCTGTGGTGCAGGTGATCGCGGGGCAGAAAGGAAAGGCTGGAGACCCTGCACGGGGAACACGGCCAGGCCGGGGTGCTCAGCCAGGGGGACCAGGGGGTTGTGTCCTTGCACCATCACTGGTGCTCAGCCAGGGGCTCAGGATCAGGGCACCAGTTGTGTCCTTGCACTATCACTGGTGCTCTGGTTCAGGTCCCCGCAAGCAGAATTTTCCTGTTGCTCTTTGATTGAGGCATTAAAGCTGGTGGTGGTTACGGCAGATGAGGGACGGGGAGGAGATCCAGACTCCTCTGGGGAAGTTTTCTGCGTTCCCTTTGAATACACGCCAGCAAAGCCGGGATCTGTCCCTGTCCTTCACGCAAAGGGAAAAGGGGACGATGCGCTGAGCTGGAGCTGCGGCTCTCGCGTACGGTGTGGGGACAACTGGCCCCTTAAATGAACATTTAATGTTTTATGCAAAAGAGAACAGCCATGAATGAGAGTCTGACTCAGATTAGCACATGAACAGTCAGTAGTCTGGCAGATATGGAGTTTATCTGGGGCGGTGGAGAAGGGCAGAACGGTTTGAATGTGAGTCCGAGAGCCAGGCTGGTGCTGGTTTGGGGTGGATTCTTCCTCACCGAAACCACTGAAACTGCAGCTTTGTTTCCAGGCTTCACGAGGTGTGATTTCTGTAAAGATTTCAGACTAGTAAGATATGGCTATTGATGGTTTAATATTAATAATGACGGGATGCGCGGTAGATCCTGTCTGTCTGTCCTGCCGTACCAGATGTGCTGCGTTTCACTCCTAAAGCAGCGGGTCCTGATGTGCTCGCCGTGTTTGTCCTGATCGTGTCGGCCCCGAGCGCGTGCGGTCCCCAGATCGTGGTGCGCAGCTCGGCCGGGACACTCAGCCAAGCAGAAACACCTCCGGCTTTTCAGTGTACGAATGTTACTCTTTTCTGACCAGCATCGGCGCTTCAGATTTGTTCACGTGAGAAAATAAGACATCTGACTGAAATGGGAGGATCTGCAAAACTCTCGCGTCTCCAAAGTGGTGCCAACCAAACCCTCCCCTGACATCCAGAAAGCCTCACCTGAATGTGCCTGCTGAGGAAAGCCAGTGGGTGTTTGAGATGCCGGCAGGAAAGGTTACAAACCTCGGTGCGTTTGGGTCTTGTGAGTGAACTGGCAGCGTGGAGACCGAGGCACCTGTGGAAGAACACAGGAGGCGACAAAGCTCTCTCTGCCGATATTTTTGGGGGCGAGGGTTCGCGCGCAGGGAAGGGTTTTGTGACGTGAGGACGGTGCTGGGCGGGCTGCGGCGCTGTGTGTCACGGCAGCTCTGTCGCGGTACCGTGGGGACTCTGCCCGCCGCGGGCGCTGTGGCCGCCGCGCTGCGCTGGAGCCGCTGGCACCGCGGCCCCGTCACCTCCCTGCCCTCCTCCCCGGTGCCCTCCGGTCCTCCCATTTCCCCTTCTCTCTCCATCGCATTCTGCCCATGTCCGCACCCTCATTAATCAATGTCAAGTCACAGAGTGTACAACAAGGGCTGTATTCTTCAACTGCCCCCTCAGCCCTCATACATCCCATTGTTCCAAAAAACTGATTCAGATGGCAAGAAAACAGCCGATGCAGCACATAAAAGAGATGAGACAGAAATGAAAAGAATCAAGGAGGGGAAGAAAAAGAGGAGGCATTTTTTTCCCCTGAAACACTCGAATAAATACCGGGCAATGATAATTTAAATTATTCATACATTTATGAAAACATCCATTGAAAAGTGAAGTGTATGATGCTCTTTGTCTACTTTACTTGTCTCTTGTTTGTGATTAACCTTTACTGTAACTTGGGCTGGCAGTGCCACGGTCACAAAGACCAGACTTTTCCTTCCATGGGAAAAAAATGTTTCATCGTATCCGAATGAAAAATTAAGTGGAGGTATTTAGTGCTGATGTGGCAATTTGTTGCAAAGCATTAAAGATGCAGTATTATCCATGTCTGTAGTACAAACACTGCCTATTAAGAAAAAGAAAAATAAGACAAAGCCAGCTTTTGACAGCGTGTTCCCGTACGGCGGAGTTTGACGTGTGTTCTGCTTCCAGTCCCATGACGTCCTTCAGGAGCCCGAGCTCGACACCAGGAGCGTGTGGGGTTTGCTGCGCTCGACAGGGAGAATCTGCATGGCCACGAACACAAACGCACTCAGAAAATGGGAACGGAGCGAAATTCAGCTCTGTTACTTGATGATAGCTTTGAAGATGTGCAAACTGTAAGATGTGCTCATAGAGCAGCATTAGCGATTTCGTCAGGAAATGTGAGACATTGGAGACCTGCCTGTGAAAGTCCAGGTGACATTTCTTTTGCCTTTTAGACAGACTTTTTTGCTCAGACTGCCTTATTCTAGAAAACCTCGGTTTGTGAAAGATGAGTAGTGGAATAGGAAATGCCAATAGCCATGAACAAACTAATATCAGGAATACCAGTAATAATAATAATTTTGAAAAGTCAGAGCTGTAGGGGATTGTGTTCTTTTGGTCTATCTCTGCAATTCTTACTTTCTTGCAGAGACCAAGAGAAATAGTCAAAGCAAAGCTTCTCTTATAACATTTGTGTCTCGCGTGTAATTCATCAAATTTCTACGCGACTTCCAAACCAGAGAGGTCTGGATAGTGTCATATAATTTATAGATAATCATCCCAACATTTTTATTCTCCAGTGAACATATTTAGTCCTGCAGATCTGCGTTTATGCCTCTCCATAACTGGTTGATTACGTGGGAGGGGGAGCCATTGTCTCGCAGTCAAAGCCAAGGGATTTGGAGCACAGATCTCGTTACTCTTGTGTTGACTCTGCAGTTGACTCTTTGTGTGACCTTGGACACGTCACTTACACTGAATGCTTCACTTCCTTCTGTAAATGGATGGAGCAGTTTGGAGGACATGCAGAAAAGTGTGTCTGGAGCCTGGTAACACAGCCTGAGATTTCCCTCAGAACGGGTGCTGTTGGGTCTTGGCAACTGAATCCAATGGCACTGCTCACCGGTGGGGTTTTAAGTGTTGTTCTTGTGGCACCGATCTCGGGAGTTTTGTAGGTTTCTTTCACGCGTTTTTTCGGTCGCCTTCCACGTGTGCCTGTTGCCTTGGTTTTTAGCTTTTCTACCTAGCAATTGCCGTACGAAATGACTCTGAATGTTTTTCTTTGCATCTATCTTGTCTAGGAGGTACTGGTCTTGTATTTTCATGCTGTCTCTTGCCGAGGTGAAGCATGTGCCCCTGTTTAAACAGAAAACATTTTTAGTAAGTCCACTAACGGATAAATCTACGAAGAGAGGCCGTCAGCCATAGGATACAGTATTTATATAGAAAGTGTGGTGGAAAACTGTGTATTAAAAGAGGAAAGGAACTGGAGCAGAAGTCCTAAATCAAACTCCTGGCAATATACCATCTTGGTGTGTATTTCTTGCTAGGCTGTGATTCCTTTTTCTTGGAAATTATCCAGAACTTCCTGGCTCAGTGATCTGGGATACTTTTCAATGCACTGGATACACGGAGCAGTGGGCAGACTTCAAGCGGTTCTGCGATTTTTTTTGGGCTCTGGAGAGGAATCCAGAAAATGGGTTCGTTCTCCCAGCTGATCTGCACCGGTCCCCCCCACGCTCCCAGCCCGGCTGTGGTTTCTGAGCAATGCGCAGGGCTCGGGTCCCTCCCCCGTTCCCACGGCAAACCGGGCTCTGTGTGGGATCCCCCGGTGCGGAGCCGCGCGTCCCGCACACGGAGCCCGGCCCCCCGGGCAGAGATGGGCCGGGGCTGCGGGAAGGGCGGTCCGTGCGTTCACACCCGCAGAAACACCCCCGGCTCCTCGGCGCCCGGTCGGGGTGACCACGGCTCAATCGGGTCTGGTCACGCCGAGCACTGAGCTGTCCCCTGACTGCAATTTATAGGTAGCCACCGCACCTCTTTTATTTCTGCCGGGCCTTTCCAGGCTGGGGAATTAAACGCGTTTTCTGTAATTCCTGGCGTTAGCGTGGTCGGGCAACGATTGCTGTCTGATCCGTTCCCTGCGTGGCCCGGTCCCCGTGTCCCCCCCGCCGCCCCCGGCTCTCTGCCCATAGAAGGCTGGGAGATGCTGTGTGTGCCGCGCTCCTCCTCCCGCAGCCAGCGCTGGGAAGGTGGCCAAATGCCACCGAGGACACTGGAGCAATAAATCATCCTCCTTCCAACATCTGCAGGCCCCAGAGGCTCGCCCCTTGCCGATGATGATCTCGCCTCCCACCCCCTGCTTTTTATCCTGTCCCCCTCTGACAAAACACCTATTGTCACCGCCTGAGTGAAGAAGAGTCCTTTCTGCTCCACAAAGGCCCTCTGAAGCCAAGTTGTGAGCTGCCAGAGAAGATGCCGATGGCTCGGCGGGGAGTCTATATCTCACTCTTTTTCTCTGTAGTTCATACTTTTTCTCTCTCACGGGGGTCACCCAGAGCCTTTCACTCTGGCTTCATATTCACATAAAGACATCAAGAAAAAGAAAAACCACACCAGAAAGAATTATTAGGCATGGCTGTCAAATGCTTTATGGGGGGGTTGTAGGGGGAAAGAACAGTAACTCTTTATGTGCTGGCATTGTTATAGGAGCTAATGTACCGCTGCCGAGCGCGCCTTGCGGGAAGACCTTACAGAGATACATTGAACTAAAATATTGCATTGCAGTAAAAGGGCACTTTGTTTTCGTTTCTAGGTTTTTTTAGCAGGTTCTTCTATATTATAGGTGGCACTTTCCTGATCTCACTTTCTTGAAGAACTTGTTTTATTTGCGATCTTTGCTGACTGCCGTTTGTCTGCGGAGTGGTTTTGGGATCAGATAGATCGACCTGTCCCAAATCCACTTCTGCGTGTGAGAGGAGCTAAAAAATCCAGATGCTGTCACAGCACACCCTGCCCCAACTATTAATGTTTCCTCACTGAATGGGCAGAGCTGCAGTAGTGCAAATGAGCTGAAAACGTGGAAGACAGGAGCCCCCGTGCCCTTCCTAGCAGCGGAGACACGAGCGGGTTCCTGCACTGTGTGGGTCCGCAGTGCAGCTGCTGCGCTAACACGCGGCTTCGCAATTGTGAAACTGCCCGTTTGTGGCAGGTTTCTGCTGAAAAGCGTTCTGGATCTGCTCCCGTCCCCTCCACCGCGCTCCAGGCACTCGGGAGAGCTGTGAACTGGAGGCTTCGCAAACGAGTCGAGGTTCATCCAGATGCCACGTAGCCATGTGTGTTTTTAACCCTTTGGGGCTGTGCTCCTCTGCTCACCGGGAGGAGACCCTGCTGCCTTGGAGGGGAAGAGAAATTAAAAACTTCATTAATCCTTTGGAAGGCTGAGACTGTAAAGTTAACAGTCGGGTAACCTATTAAAATTTACAGTGCAAGGCATCAAAACAGCAGAAAAGTGCACATGTATAAAGTTTAAAGCATCCTTATAAAAAGCCGGAAACCTAACACTGCATTCCTACAAATTATTCCCTTAGCAAACATTTTTATTTCCAATTAGTAAAAGAAAAATTGCTAATTTGCTGCAGTTGGACAGGCCTGACGTCTCAATCTGCAAAGTGTCAGTGCTGTGAAAGGAAATGTTTCACACTGCGCTGGAGAGAGAGCCGCTCTAAAGAGGGTCAGGGCATCGGGCCCAGAAACCAGATTGACTGGCCATAGCGCTAAATTACTCACACAAGACACACATTGTCTGCCGTGCCAGCTCCCGGGTACTCACTTTCTCATTCTTTCCCTTTTTCAGCTGGTGCTGAGGGGGCGGTGGGTGCACGGGGGGCTGCGTTAGCAGCAACGAGCTGTGTCTGGGCTCATCCTCTGCCCCTGGCTGCAGGCGGCGACCCCGGGTAGCAGGGGTGCAGTAAACACCCCCGGCCCCCCCAGCGCTTTGGGGAACCTGTCGCTAAATCCAGGTGGCGGTTGCACAGGGGTCAGTGGACCGGGGTGGCCGTTGTGCTGCGGGTGAGCGGCCCCTCGGCGTCGCCCGCAGCGGCACTGGGTGTTCTTGAGAGGTGGAACCGACGTTCCTGCGTGTCGCCTGTGGAGAGCAGCGGATTTGTGTGGCGTAGAGAAGCGTCATGTGGAAAACTGCCCGGGGGTGCCCGCGGGAGGGGACGGGGTGCGCGGGGAGGCCAAGCGCTGTGCCCGGTGCGGTTCTCTGCCTCGAATACCCACGCTGCTGTATTTATTTCGTGGTCTCATCAAGAGCCCTCGAATCCAAGATGCTATTTTGAGCGTGTTGTGATACCATAACCAGGATGTAAATCTGGATATTGTGAAGGTCTCTCGTGGTCCGAGTCCCCCACGCTGAGCAAAGAGCGATCACTGAATCTTCTCTGAGAGACTCAGGAGGCGCCAGCTTTGATTTTTGTGGCTTCACCTTGATATTTTCCTGTTATACAGCTGCACTGGGCAGAGCTGAGACTAACAGACTGACATGGCTTATTTTTACATTATACAGACTTGTATTTGAATTTAAATAATTATTATAATTGTGTTTTATCATGTAATGAAAAAAACCCCACAAGACAAGGATCAAGTTCACAAGTGATTAGTACTTTCTACATGACAATTTTATTATCTGCCTGTGAAAAGGTCTCTTTTGGTTCCTGTTTCCCCCTCGCTGCTCCCACCGCACCGTTTGCTGTAATTGTGTGTGTCGCGGGGACTCGTGGGCTGAGGATGGAGCGGTGATGTTGAGGGTCTTGTCGGCTTTAGTCATTCATTTGATTCCTCATGAAGGGGAGAGCGTTGCGGTGCTGGGGTGTCTAACAGGGATAAACTTTGTGTGTTTCTTAATAAGTAGCTTGAAAGCCACATTTTATTTTGCCGGTACCTCTGGTAGAGCAACTTGAGCATGGAGAGCCATCTGAGTTCCTCTGTGCTCTCTACGAGGCAGCAGCCCGGGGCAAGCACCGCTTTATTTGCACTGAAAATCTTGCGTGTGGGCATGGAATTCCAGTTGGTTTGCTGGAGGAGACTGATTTCCAGGAGCAGCTTTTAGTTTTGCTGGAAGGAAACCGGCGCACCTTGACATAACAGTCTGCACAGCCCCTCTCCCAGCTAGACAGGTTCTGGGTTTCTTTCTGCTGATAATCCCTCCAGGACCTTTGTTTTCTGATAAAACTGGATTCCGCTGGAGAAACCTAAACACATTAGAGGCTCCATTACATCCTCTGCAAACTTCTTAAACCTGCCCGGGGCTTCCTGTGCGTTAAACAGAGCAGACGCAGCGGGTTCCTCCGCTCAGCGCCGGCCCAGCACCGTCGCTGATAGCCGGGCACGGCTGCCGCGATAACGCGGGAACATCTGCAACCTGTCCTGTTAAAAAGGAAAAAAAGGGAAAAAAAGCGCCTTTAGTCAGATAATGCCGAGATACAAACGTGAAGGTTTCTTGCCAGGAGCGAAGATGCTGTTCCTAAGAGTCGGTTTACAGCTTCGCCCCCGTGGCTCTCAGCAGGCAGTTATTTGTGATCTGATGTGAAAACGGTGTGGAGAAGAGCAGAAGCGGTTTGTCTTGCGTTCCAGGCGTGGCTGTGACAGAGCGGAGCCCACGTGCGTTTCGTGTGAGCCCAGGGCTGGCGCCTCCAGCACCGCGGCAGGAGGGGAGGGCAGGACGGGGATTCGAGGTTCGGGAGGTTGGGGCGGTTCTGTTGGGGCTGGGTGGGCCGGTGTGTGAGCCGCAGCCCGTGCTCCGTGAGCGGGTAACCGCAGGCCCCTCTTTCAGCTTCCCTCGTCTTTGCTGTTTCTGGGGAAAGAACTTTGCCCCATGCAGTTTGAAAAATAGTTTTCAGAACAAGCTTGAATGGGAATCAGCAATAAATGCTCAGGAAGTTCTTATCTTTTTTTTAATCATTATTATTATTATTATTTTTAATTACTATCCTGCTATCCAAAGCACATGGAGAGTGCGTAGGGGGCTCCGAGTTGCTCAGGGATCTCGTCTCAACCCCGTGTCTGCTCTGGTGAGCAGTTTGTGGACACTCAGGGGTCGCAGGGGCCGTGTCGATTGTTCTTCTGAGTCGATGCCCCCGAACGTGTTGTGATGAACCCGAACTGTCCAGGAGCTGACTTGTCACGTACGTCAGAAACTCATAACAGGTATTCACTCTGGTTCGGTGACCAGATTTAAACCCGGATTATCACGTTCTGCATTCTCAAGTGCAGCCAACTCTATTAAATGGAAATGCTGCTTTGATATTTGCCCTCACCTCTTCTGCAGGGGTGCTTTGGGTTGTTGGATACTTGCCGTGGTTCCTCTCTGAGGTTGGTAACTTTTCACTTGGTGTTTAGTAGTTTCCTCATACGTGCAGAAACTATAAAGCACTTTGGGCTTTGCCAGGATGGAGGTAGAACATGGCAAACGTAAAATAGTTAATTCCGACCCGAGCTGTAGCGATGTTGTCTTTTGTCTTCCATGATGGTTTGTTTTTTCCTCAGCTGGCTCTGTTGGTTAGAGCGGAGGGGACAGTTACGCTACTGAGAGATAAGCCAGGCTTCAAAGTCTGAACTGATGTGCGGGTAATTCTGAGCTTACTGGGGTCAAAGGTGTTTGCATCTGGGGAGGAATGACAGCCTTATTTTTAAGATTAGGCCTAAGGAGCTTGAAACGCACTTTTTAAATACCAGAGGTGTGTGATTTGGGCACGTCACCTAATTTCTTGTCTCAGTCTTGTCTGTAAAACTGAGTTAGTAATCCTTCTCTTTTTCTCTTCTTACTGTTTATCTACCACACGTGCTTATTTTGCAAGGTTATTTAGATAGATGCGTCTTCATATTTAATGCATCAGCTGTCAGGACTGGGCTTGCGTGGCGGTTCCTGGGTGCTCGGCCCAGGGTACCTGGCACGGTGCTGCCCATGGCGTGCGAACAGCAGCTGTGGCCAGTACTGGGGACAAATCTGTCCCTGTCCCCAGGTCAGCACTGAGCCTTTTCCCCATGAAAACCGTGGTGGTTGGTACTGAGATTCCCCAAGCCTGCCTGCTTGAAGATGAGGCTTACATGTTTCTCTTTGTAGCCAGCAAAATTAGTGCATCAAGAGAACTGTGATTTTCTCCTGCTGATTTTCTGTGTTTCACAGAACACGTGTAGCTTGCTGAGTAGACTCTGTGTGGTTTTAAGCCAAATTTGCTTTTTGAAACGGGCTGAAACAAACTGTGCTGCGCTTTGGGGAAACAAGGGCGATGTGGGTTGTCCAACCACATCAGGCATTTCTTCAAGGAAATGATCAGGCACAGGTCACCCCGTGTCACCTTCCCCGTCACGCAGCGAACAGAAGCGTTGTTCCTGAAGCGGCTGCTGATTATCATTGGTGAGCAAATGTCTTTAAATTTTATAGCTCCTGTTATCTGAAACGAATAAAAACACAAAGCCAGTGACGAGTCGAAGGTCACCTCGTCTCTCTGTTGAGGTGGGTAGTGCTCAGCAAAGCTCAAGATTGCACACACTTTTTGTAAGGGGTGTAAGTCAAAATGTGTTTTGTCCCTCCATTAACACTTACACAAAAGTTTTCGTGTTCTGTTTTCCACATTTCTTGCTAACCTCGCGCTGCAGGAGGGAACAGAAAACAGGGAGCGTAACCAAGCCCTGGGATGGTTGTGAGTTGCTTCTGAAAAGTCAGATTTAATAGAAAATCTGTTGAAACAATCCAAGTGCTCACCTTTTGGGGAAGCCATTGCGCCAAGTGCAACGTAAAGAGACAGCAATAAATCACCGTGCTGTGCACCTCAAATAGATAATCAATTTAATTGAAAGCATCAATAATCATAGTTTGACATTTATTACCCTGCGGATGTTTTATCTTTTAGGCTAGGGGACAGCGGGGCAATGATGAATACCAGTTCTGCCACGGAACACAATTATATGGTGCAAGGAAAAGGATTTTATATTCTGAAAAAAAAGCAGTGGAATTCGTAATTGAACCAGATTGCACAAAATTTGTGATAAATAAATGCATAGAACTGAAACGCATGTCACTTGAATTCTAGTGTTGGGGTTCATGAGCTAACGTTGCAAAAGCTGCTTTGTGTGTTCTTTTCAAGTGGCTTAGGCCAGCGGTTCTGCAGGGCCAGGGTTTCATGGGGCGGCCTCGGAGGTGCGAGAGTTGCGCTGGTTGTACGGACGGGGCTCTGCGAGCAAAAGAGGGATGGAAATGCTCTTTCCTGGTTGTTTTCCGATAAAAGAGAAGGCTCCTTTTCACCCGAAGAGCCGTTCCCGTGGGGGTGCCGGTGGGTCCGTCCTTGTCGAGTCCGGACGGGGCCCAGCGGGACGGCCCAGCGGGCACGAGGGGCTTTGTGGCTTTTTGCTTTGCACTTGCCAAGAGGTTCAGGGTGTTGAGGAGACAAGAACCGAGTTTATGGGAACATTAAACTGCTGTTGTGTTGTTCCCACAAAGCAACAGTTTCCTCGATGGCACATTCAGGTTACTTGGTGAGATGGGATCTCTTACCTGTACTCAAATCAGTGATTATTTACTTTGGGCTGGCAGTTAAAAAACTGCTTTACTTCATTAAACGCTCTTCAATGGCTGGAATACATTTCATTTCCAGCATCTGGATACGTTACGGACATTTCTATGTCTGTGATCTCTTGGTGATAGTTTTTAAGACATAAACAGAAATGCTCTTTGGCGAGGTCGTGCACGGAGCCATCTTCAAACCTCAGTGTTCCTCTTGGCACAGGATTAAAAGGCTCCTTGTAATCAATACTCAGAGCTGGATCTCCCAAGATTTTCTTCAGAACTTTACTTGGATTGTTTAATAACCATAAGGGCTGTCTGTGCTTTTCAAAACTTTTAATGAAAAAAAGAATAATTTAATGAAAAAAAGAATTTATTTTTTTTTCTGGTACTGTTCTGAAAGAAACTCCAAGTGCAAAATCCGTGTTAATTCTGTTAGTAAACAACTGCAGTTACTGAAGGAAAACATAGGGAATCTTTTAAGAAAGCCGTAGCCGTGATTCATGTTTATCGCTTGTAGAGGTGCTCTAAAGATTGAGGATTGCCTTAGGTGTAATGTTCTTTACCTTGCAGTGGCATTTCTCTGGTTGTCCGTCCCTGAAACGCAGCTGGTCCCGAAGCAGTGCCCGGTGGAGCTCTGGACACCCAGCACAGAATCCCCCCCACGCACTGCAGCTGTCTCACAGCGTATAGCACTGTACATCGTGCCCTTGAACACTAAACTCAGATTCCTACCTGGGCAAGACATCAGCAGCCTCCCAAAAAACCCAGGAACTTATTTCCGCTTGGAGTCTCTGGATTCCTGTCTTAAGAAAATGCATTGAAATTGCCACCCACTCTCTGTCTGGCTGATTAAATAAAATACCGTCCTTTTCCAAACACAATATTATAATTCCAAGCATAATATTATCCAGTTCTGTCTGAGATTGTTTCGACAGCTCTTAAAAGGGAACTCACCTGGCACCCCCTATCAATTCAGATCAAACACCACCGTATGCTTTTAAAATAAGAACTGGTTGTGCCCATGTCTGAAGTCAGCCCACAGAATAATTCCCTATTAATTTCTCTTTACAGAAAGGATCATTTGCTTAATATTACTTTCAAGTAAAGGAAGACAAAGTGCCCTTTCTGTCCCTCTGTTGTTCTCTTCCTTGCACAGAACATTCCCACAAGGAATTCCTCTCCAGGTTCACTTCCCAGTTCAGAGTAAATACTGGTCTGTATTGGAGCAGCAGCACGTCTTGAGGACAAGTGGCGAAAGGGGACATATGGATTTCTGTGTCCGGGATAGGAGGGCTGAGATTTAATCTGCAGTACGAGCTCTTGAGCCGGGCCCAGAGGTCCCCATACGTCAGACCAAGTGCGTGTCAGCCTTGCCATTACAACAAGATGCATGATCGCTCTTTTTTTACTTATGATTATTACTGATCATCTTAACAAACAGGTTATCAATATATGAAGTAGAGGGGAAGTTCATTTATATTATTCTGTCAATATCAAGGTCATTTTTATAACTAAAAAGGGTCGAGAACGGAAGATGGATGGATCATAGATGACTGAAGCTGACCGCCCGATCCGTGCACATTGCTGCAGACAGCGGAGCTTTGTCTCTTGACCAAAACATGACACTTCACTCTTCAAGATGATTTTTTGCCCCGATAACAAATAGCTCCAGATACATTAAGTGATTGCGTTATGTAGTTCTGTGGCAGACAGAATTTAGAGCTGACGGCCCCAGGCTCCTGTTCTGCTCCTGGTTTGCAGTTCAGGAGCGCGTTGTGTCAGAGGGGCTCGAGTTTCATTTAGCGCCAAAGTCTGCTCGGCGTGTTCCCAGGTTTCAAGAGGAACAAACTGAGTAAATACAGATACAATCCAATACTTACAACTTCTCTTTTAATCCTTAGACTGCACATACTGCTCAGCGCTAGACATAGAGAAGTGTCCCTCTCGTCTTTTCAGAATTCAGTTTTATAATGTAATTTCTCGTCAAGAAAAAGGGAGTTCATGACAATATTTGTAAGGGTATTTTAAAAAGAAAACCACAATTTAAACTTTTTTTTCTCACGTGTGCTGTTACATATTTCTTTTCTGGTGTTTCAGGAAGTGAGCAGAATACTGGACAGGAGACTTGGAGCCTTTCGTTACTGATTGGGACTTGCTGTTCTTGGAGCAGTCCCTGGGTCTGCAGGGGCACTGGCTGCGCACTCACTGTGTGGATGTGCCTCCTCTGCTCCGGGCCCCTCGGGGTCTCCTCCTCTGTACCTGATAAACACGATTTGCTCCGAATAGCAACAGTGAATAGGTGGTTGCTGAAGGGGCTGTTGAGTTGCTGGAGAAAAAGAACAGAGGGGGGTTGGATGTGGCACCGTATGAAAGGGAAATGCATCTCCAACTCGAATCCAAGGAGCACACGTAATGAAGGAAATACATTTTCTTTTAGCAAAACTGCCAACCTATCAAGTGCATTTCTCATGCTTATTAACACTGGACTTTAAGAACCCGATAAGAACGCAATATAAAATCAAAGAGCCCCTAAAGACTGTGAGATTATGTTTAATACTCTCCTATCACCAGTCCCTGAGTGCTTGGCAAGAGGAACGGTGACATTTAGTAATCAGTACCCTCTCGTATTTGTCTTGGCTGAAAGTCTCAAGTCCTCAGCTTATTGAAGTTATTACAAATTCTCTCCATTAGATTCTGTGTAACTTCCTGGTGTTTGCAGTTGAACGCGATCACAATGTCGTGGAGGAGTCACCTCTTTAAAAAGTGATACACGAGTTGCGATACCGCGTTTGTAAATTGCGTGTCTATTTTCTTTCTCGCAGTCTTTGTTCTTAAACATATTTTTAATGTTTGACGTTCATTCTTCTTCACATTAACTACTTGTGGCATTTCCCCGCGCCTCTCTGCATGCACGGAAGTTTGTTCTGTGTGATAAGCAGCTGTTATTTCTTACTAAAAGATGACTAAGGATGTTCCTTTCTTTTGAGCACCCTTTGCAGTAACCTGTAGTGATTCACCTCCGCAAGCTGCGTTTTGTTCTCCCAAAAGGTGGCGAACGGGAGAAGTTCCTCTGTAAATCCATCCAGGACACACGGCACGAGCCAACGAGGGGTTCGCTGCGACCAGCACCACGGATCTGGGGCCTGGATCCCTCTGGATTTTGAACACTTTTCATGCACCACTGTCCCACCTTTTTGTTCAGGCTTTCAGCTGAAAAATAATTGGTTCTGAGAGGTCAGCGGAGCGCACAGCGCGGCTCTGCGGGCTGGTGCTGGTCCGCAAACCACAGTTTGGCCGCTCCGCAGTGTTCCCAATTGTGCTGGGGTTGCCCTTAGCAGTGAATGGTTGGTTTATTCTTTGTCCTCTTTTCAGCCCTTGGCTTGTTTCTTGCTGTTCGTGCTGTTCATCCTCCTTCACCAGCCGCCAGGAGAGGAAATTCTCCCTCTCACACAAGAGCTTTCCTCCCTTTCCTCTTCATTCCAGGCACATTCAGTGCAAATTCCCAAGGCAGGATATAGAAAATTTCCTCAAGCTAATAGGCTTCACAAATCTACTTACTATAGAAAATGTAAAATTTTGGTAAATTGCTGGCCAGAAAGTGCTGTTAAATCCCTGTATTCTCAAAATACAGCTAATAGAAAAATTCTTAAGTGCTGAAATGGTTTTCTGTGGGTTCCTTCTCCTTCTGGCTTTACTGTGAAATAGCATCATGTGTGTGGGGCAGCTACGGCTGGGCTGTGGCTGATGTGCTTTAAAGGCTGTTCAGCCCCAAATGCAGAGTTTAATATCTCGCTTACGTTCAGCCCCGGGCGAGCCCGTGCGAGCTGTTCGCTGTGCCCAGAGCCTGCTCATCCTTCTGATGATTCATTTTTCAGATCCTGCTCGCTCCAATACCCGCGGGGTCAGGGCCAGCATTCTCCGGACTTTGCAAGATAAAACTCTTAAAGGGATAATTAATGGCAGTTATGAAGGACCGGATTTGTAGCTTAACAACAACATTCTCTTTTGAGCCGAATTGGAGCAGAGGTGCAGAAAGTGGGTGCAGCGTGTGAGCACCCGAGGTGCCGACGACGTGCTGGACAGGAGAGCTGGCCCCATGGAAATGGCAGCTGCTGGGGCCACTGGTGCTGGGGCCACTGGTGCTGGGGCCACTGGTGTTTTTTAGAGCCCATAATGACCCGGAGGGAAGGAGATATTGGCTCTGGTGTCACGTTGTTCACACGTGTGCCGGGTGATCGTGCACATCCCTGGGCACGGACTGAAACGCCGAGGTGCTTGCTTGGTTTTAGCTCTTAGTGACCGCAGCGGTGCTGTGCTGAGGTCTTGCTAAAGAATCAGATGGTGACGAAGAACAAGTTATTGAAACAAGTGCTGTTATCTGCATACTGACTTCGGTGGAATTATTGGGCGTTCTCTTCTGTTTCCAGCTTGGAACAGACATGGAAATACTTCTTAAAAATCAGGACTCCCAGTGATACAGCAGGGACAGGTTCTTTCTGTCGTCTTCGCCGCTGGGGTTTGCTGAATGCATCAAGCCTGTTTAACTTCTGTGGTGTGGGTTGTTTTTTGCCCCCTTTTTTAATGACAGTTTATCTGAGCTCGGGGAATGAATGGATAACGTTACTATTTACATAAGCTCATTGTGATCTGTCTCAGTAATGTAATCAAATTAGGGTTAACTGCAGCTGGAGAATGCCAGCTTGTAAACTGTTTTTCAAAAAGAATCACATGGTGTTACTTGACATGTTTAGTATACATTCGGGAGGCTTTGCAAAAATTATAGCACATCCCGAACTGGTGGAGCTAAGTCCGGATTCTGTTGCCACCGGTTCGCTGGATCCAGGAGTGAAAGGCAGGGAGAGGGGTCCCGGTTGGAGATGACGCCTCCAGCCCATTCCCGCAGCACCAGGCGCTCTGACGCGGCTGCTGCTGACATGTTGTCTTTCCTTCGGCTAAAATCAACATACCAGTTGATAGAAAAAGCATATGGTGTAAATTTTGAGTACATTTAAGAACATCTGTGTTAACTGCGAAAGTGCAGCCCACTGTACACGTCAAGCACTCTATTTAATCTTGCGGCATTCGCATAAGATGAAGTCCAGCCTGAGCTAAAACTACCCAATGAGTAGATTTTCAAAGTATCTTTTGTTATTCTTACTAATAAACATCGCATCTGGTACTCGGTTTCCCTCTCTCTCCCTTTCTCATGTGATAGTTGGTGGTACATACATCACCGTGTTGGTACGTCCATCACGGTGTTGGTATGTCCACCATGGCATTGGTACATCCATCACGGTGTGGGTACATCCATCACCGCGTTGGTACGTCCATCACGGTGTGGGTACATCCATCACCGTGTTGGTATGTCCATCACCTCATTGGTATGTCCATCACCCCATTGGTACGTCCATCACCGCATTGGTACATCCATCACAGCATTGGTACGTTCATCACGGTGTTGCTGCATCCAACACCGCGTTGGTACATCCATCATGGCATTGGTACGTCCACCACGGCGTTGGTATGTCCATCACGGTGTTGGTACGTCCACCACGGTGTTGGTACGTCCACCACGGTGTTGGTACGTCCATGACTGCGTTGGTACGTCCATCACCGCGTTGGTATGTCCATCACGGCGTTGGTACGTCCATCACCGTGTTGGTACGTCCATCACGGCGTTGGTATGTCCATCACGGCGTTGGTACGTCCATCACCGTCTTGGTACGTCCATCACCACGTTGGTATGTCCATCACCGCATTGGTACGTCCATCACGGCATTGGTACGTCCATCACGGCATTGGTACGTCCATCACGGCATTGGTACGTCCATCACAGCGTTGGTACGTCCATCAGCGTGTTGGTACATCCATCACAGTGTTGGTACGTCCATCACGGCATTGGTACATCCATCACCGTGTTGGTACATCCATCACAGTGTTGGTACGTCCATCACGGCGATGTGATTTTGGTGATTCCTCGGCAGGCTCCGGCAGTGATTTGTCAGCAGGAGGGTTTGGGTTCCGTCCTCTGCCCCTGCCCAGACACAACCCACACCGGCCAAACACCAAAACCACCTCAAACTGTGGACGCGGGGAGATGATTCCATCAACACTAAAATGCTTCATGAAATTGGGGCTTGTTTCCCCAGTTCTGTAACAGAAGGGAACTGAAAAAATATTTCATCTCATCAAAAATCAGTTGTTTTGCAATATTCTGAATGAACCGTCAGGTAAACAGCCACTGATGCTTTTCTGTAGAAGCACCATTTTTGAACACGGAATCACAGAACAGTTTTGGTTGGAAAAGACCATTAAGATCATTGAGTCCAACTGTTAACCCAGCACTGCCAAGTCCACCGCTAACCCGTGTCCCTAAGAACCTCATCTCCGCGTCTTTTAAACACCTCGGTACGAAATACTTTTTACAGAAATTCTGTTCTCTTAAGAATTTTGAAATTTGGGATCACCTATGAACTGAAGGGGAAAAAAAATACGGTTTGAGGAACAGAACTTTCCCCTAGAGCAGCTCTGTCCAAACCAACAAAAGGAAGCTTGTGTTGGCATTTAGATTCAGACTCAGGAATTCCTGACTCTTAAGCCTGTTTATATAGGACTGCACCACAGCCCAATTTGCACTTCATTTTGATTTTTTTTCCCCCTCTACGTTTATGGTCGTGTTGAACGGGTGGATTATGCACTCTGAATGCACATACTTAACCAATTGTATTTAAAGATTTTTTGCATAGGATAATTGTCTTTGAGTGTCTTCGTTTGGAAGCAGCAGTGTTCCGGGAAGGCTTTCAGGTCGTTTAGCACAGGCCTGTTTGTATTACAGCTCTGGAAGTGTCGTGGCCTGACTCTGGAAAGGCTTTGAGGGTCATTGCTGGCTGCCTGAGCAGGTGACGGGGCAGCAGTCCCCGCAGCGTGGTGGTGTGTGCTGTGACCTGTGCAGGGTGGCTGTTCAACGTGGGTGATTCGGGGTGAGGTTGCAGCGGGTGCCTGCACGCAGGACACGCAGCTTTTCATTGCTCCGGCGCTCACCTCTTGGTCCTGTTTGCTTTCAGCTGCTTTCTAAACCACAATTTCAGTATCTATTAGAGCCGTTGTAAAATACGGAATGCTTTAGGGTCCTGACCATTTGGAACGCGGCAGGTTGTTATTGCAGCTGAGCTTGGGGGTATTTGCTGAGGTGTTTGCAGTTTGGATGTTGGTCTCACCCGGGCACGGCCCAGGATGCCCAGGCCCCTTGTGCCGAAGCCTCAGCTGCTGGGAGGCACCGTGGCTCCTGGGTTTGTGACAATCAGCTCAGTTTACAGCAAGGGGGGCTCGGCCCTTTCCTTTTTGTGTGGGGGGGGTTGGTTTGGTTGGTTTAGGTAAGGTTCCTTTGCAATGTACAACGATTCTCATTTTATCTTGGGTTTCCTTGCGTTTCGGAGCCTTTATCCCCACTCTTCGGTAGCTGGCAGAGCTTGCCTGGGCCCGGCAGTCCCGAGTCCCTTGACCCCCCCGGCACTTGAGCACATTTAACCTCAGACACCCGAGATCCCACCGGGGTCGGTGGAATCGCTGAAATCCTCGGAGTCCGGCCGCTCCGTGGGGCCGGTGTTTACCCTGACGGGGCATCCGCTGCGGCACAAAGTTGCGGTGCTTGACCTCCCCGAATGCCCGCTGACCTGGAGCTAATCTGAGGTAGAGCCAGCAGCGTTTTAATGACTTGTGTCCCCACACCTCTGCTGGAGGAGGAATTACGGAGCTTCCCGAGGAGCCGCAGCGTCCCCGCTGCCCAGCTCGGGATGCAGCTGCTGCGTGCGGGTCCTGCGTGCTCTGCATCACCGCCCTGGGAAAAGAAACACGTGTTCTCGTCGCCCAAATCCAAAGAAATTGTTTGTAGAAGCTACGGAAAACCTTAAAACGCGTGGGAGAATACAATAGTAGTTCTGGTGTAATCCCTCCGTCTAACTTACAAAACGTCTGCGTTGTTCTGTTGTAGTTTTAAGAGTTTTGGCCTTTAAATACAATAACAACAACAACAGTAATAATAATAATAATAATCTTTCTTGTTTTATAACATTCTTAGTTGCAGTTTAACTTATTTTTTTTTCTATTTTGTTTTTTTTCATAGCAAATACTGACTGATCCTGAGGTGACCTCCCAAGAGGGCAGTATCAAAAAGGTAGGATATGGATCAATCTTATGCAAGCTGGTTTACTGCCTGGCTTTGAAATACACTTAAACACTTTTTCCTTTTCGTACTTTTGAGCAAAGGTGTGTATCCCAATAGCGTTGTAAAAGTTTTCCAATATTTGCTGTTGCGTTTTTGGATTAAGTATTGTGGTTCTATTGGCATCTTTTTCTGTGTTTTTGTGACTCCAGTATTTATGAAAAAGAAAATAACAGTTTGAAGTGTTCCTTGATTCAGCTACAATAGGAACAGCTGCCAGTCCAAATCGAAAAACCTCAGTTACCTCTTTTCCAGTAAAAGAAAATGTTGATCCTTTGTTAAAAGTGCTAAATTTTTAGAGGTCAATTCACTATGTAATGTGGCTTATGTGAAATCCAAGGGAAAGGGAATAGATATATGAAAGGATAAAATTTAACTCAGATGATGTATTACTGGTGCTTTTCATCACATTGTGATGCTTAAACTATAATACTGACCAGAGAAAAATGTGTTCCAAATACAGCCCAGCTGTATAAATTTCTCCCAGTAGCTGCGATCAGCCTCAGCTCCGCGTTCCTCGGTAGCCGGGCTGCTGTGCGGTTGGGGTTGTTCGCGGTGCCACTGCAGTGACCTGATTTCCATGGCTATCTCGTGGTGAACTAAACCAAAGTGTTCCGAGTCTGTCTGCTCAGAGCCTCTCGGGTGTCTGGAGCTGGCTCATCCCCGTTGGAATAATGAGCTTGCTGTAATTCTTTTCATATGCAACTGTCTTGAAATGGGTATTCGTGGTCCTGTTTATAAAACAGGAGGTTTTGAAGGTGGAAAGTATTTTAAATTGGAACTTGCGACAAGTGCCGTTTTTATCCATCCGTCGAGGCTTCAGTGCTGTTTCTTAACTCCGAAAGCTGAAGGGAAACACTTGTTTCGCTCTGCCAAACAAGGTGAAATATAATCCTTGTCAGGCTCCAAAGTTAGCTGGGGAAAAGAAATTTAGGCCCACGTCTGGTATGGACCATTCTATTCTTACCACGTCGAGAAAAATAAGCTTTTATTGTAGAAAGCCAGGCGACCAATATGAAACGTCCTTTGACCATCCCCTGACCTTGCAGGGGACCCATCGCGATCCTGCTGAACTTTTTACCTTCTTCAGCCCCATAACTCATGTGGGGTTCGCTCTGCCCTGTGGGATCCCTTTGTCCCCACAGATGCGGTGACAAGGTGGCAGGTTCTCGCTGTCACACCGCGCTTAGCACAGGGATGGAGCCGATTCTCCGTGCTCGGACTGCTCAGCTATTGCTTTCTCAGTCTTTAATTACAACATCACAAATAAATTCTACATCCCTGCCCCGCAGAATGTGCGTTACCCTAAAGAGAGGAAGCTTTGTACGAAACAAGGGTAGAAGGAAACGTTAAACCGTCAGCTTTCTATGGTCAGTACATGGGTTTGTATTTAAACTTCAATACTGCTGTTTCAAAGGAGAATGTTGCAAAACCTACCAGTCTTTGGAAAATAGTGTGTACTGAAATATTTTCCTGTCCAGCAGGTATAACACTGGACAATTATGATATTTGACAAGAGGGGAAGGACCGGCCTTCCAGTGCTGTCTTTTAAATGCGTTGTAGAGAAGCAGTAGTGGAGTTTATGAGGTGATAAATTTATTGAAGGATGGGCAGTAGGGTTTTACAGCTGGGGTAAGAAAGGTCAAAGCAGTAAGGTAAAGAGTTCAAGTCTAAACTTTATGGCTTGTGAAAAGACTACTGCTAGACAGCTCTTCAGTCAGAAGGAAACGGAAAATAAAGAATGAGAAATCGTTCTGTACGATTTCCGTAGCATCTTAGGATTGTTTGTAAGAAGCACCGTAGCATTTTGCTCCGGTGGTACAAAACCCTCCGGGGAGAAGATTCCCCTTCCCAGCCTCTCTAAATCATTCGGTTGTCACATCCCCGAGGACACGATAGTGGAGATTGGTCTTCAATTTACTCCTGTTCCGTCAGAGATGAGTTGGTGGTGAGAAGGTGGCTGGAGACAAATGTGGCTGTGGTGGGTGGCGAATTTAAACCGGAGCGGGGCAGACACACTGGGCTGCTCGGAACTGGAGAGAGAAATCTGCAGAGAGGGAAACGTAGAGCGGGGGGGGAAGCGTGGTGGAAGTGCGAGGGGTGGGGAGATGCACAGACGCGATCTCTGCTTAAAAACTGACCCCGGGATCATTTCTGCTGTTAAAGTGCTAGAAAAAATGCTCTATCACGGAAGTTTTCATAAACTGAAAGGTAGTGAACAGTCTGCAGACGTGGCGTAGCAGGGCCTATGTGTATCATATAATAAAGCAGGCCTTTGCTTTTTTGCTTGGGGCAAATTAAGAAGTCTTTCCCCACTATGTGTGCTGTTTTTCGGTTTGCATTACTGTTATTTCTGCTGGGACCACCAACACCGGAAGGTTGATTTGCTTGTTAGTAGTTGTCTTGCAAAAACTAAGATTTCTAGCAATATTACAAAAGGACCTACATCCAGGATCATTTTTCCATGTCTGGAAATGTGCTGTGCTGTAGACGAAAACGTGGTGTATGCCTACCAGGTTTTCCTTTTATCTGCTTCGCTTGCTGATACGTAGTTTAACTTGCACAAATTGACATCAGCTCCCCATCCTTGTTGTTTGACTTTTAGTAATTGCTTGTGAAAGTAATGCTAAAATAGGAGATTCACCTGTTTTAGTGAGCCGGAGCTGTGCACAAGGCGTGCGCCGTACCTGTGGGGACACGGTCCCGTGTTCCCAAACGCATCCTCCTGCCGCCTGTTCTGCCGAGAGCAGCTCACGTGCTCTGTTGCTCTGATTGTCCTAAGATTCTCCACTGTATTTAATATATTGGGGGGAAAAAAAAAAAAAGCAGCTCGTTATTGTTATTTTCCTTGTTGTTTTGCTGTAACTGTGGGAGGGCGGACGCCGTGGGCTCTGCAGGCAGCCAGGCCGGTGTCGGGTGTGGTTGTGATGCCTCTGAAAGTCACTTTGGGCGGATGGAGCTGGAGCCGCTGTGCTCAGCCAGGCCGCATCTGCCCTGGGGACGGGGACGGGGGACCGGGGACGGCTCTGCTGCAGACCCTCCATTTAGCTTCTGTTTACTTAGAGGGAATAGCCTGAGGGGCTACTGGAGAGAAAACATCTGTGGGAGATAATCTATAGAGTTATCTATCTATCACTCTTGTCGACCCTGTCTCCCCTGAGAGCAGGCTGAGAGACTTGTAATAAAAAGGCATCGCTGAAGAGGCTTTAGGGACAAATAAAGGGACATGTTAAGGGCCAGCTGAAAAAGGATAGAAGACATTATTAAAGCTCAATAGCCGTCTTATCAAAATCCAATAGGATAGGCATTTGGCAAAAGGCTTTAAATTTATGCTTTGACTTTCTCGAGAGCTTGAATTTATCCATTAACAAGAATGTGCTGCACAGGGAGCGGGAGATGCTATCGGCTTCAAAAGAGTTGGATTCAATCTGGTATTGTACAGAAACAACAAGAAAAACTGAAGACAAAACCATTTTTTTCCCCTGCTTTGGCCGACTTCATACTCACATCGCAGAATACTAGAAGCTGGCAATGTAACGCTGATGACACTATAAACTGAAAGCAATGTGTTCGGCGCAGTAATTTATTCTCCGCTCCCAAATCACACGGATGTTTTAAAAAATAAAGTTGCTGTTAGAAACTGGGTGAGATTAGAAATCTTGACCTCTTCAAAAGCATCAAGTAGAAAAGAAGGAACCGGGGTAGAAGGAAAGCTCTTGTTCCTGAAACAAAAGTAAAAACCAGCCCATGTTTTGTTATTGCAGATAGGAAGCGGGTTGGGGCCATAAATCTCTCCAGGTTTATTATTATATAGAAAATGCTACAGGTCACAGGAACCATCTGATACTTCAGAAACACATTGTTCACACAAGATGATTGATTGATAATTATGATAATTTGCAAAATGATTATTTGGGTATTATAAGCACAGTTTGTCCCCCTGGGTCGCTGTGAAGACATTTTCTATATCATGGGCCGCCAGAAATGGCCCCCGGCAGCCGGGGCTGGGGAAAGGTCTGGCCGGGCTGTCCCGGGGGGCCCGGGGGGCTGATGAGTGATGACCCGGAGGAGGCAGAAATGAGAGCGCAATGGGCGGGCAGGAAGGTCGTTAGAGAAGAGCTGTGGACTGTCTGTGTGGAGCAATGGCCGGCCCGGCCGCACGCCCTGCGGCCGGAGGGGGCTGCGGGAGCACGGGGCTGCGGGAACGGGGGGCACGGGGGGCTGGAGCGGCCCGACGTCCTGCGTTTCGTTTGCAGCGCTTCGCACGGAACACGCTCGCGTTTCTGCACTCAGGATGTATTACGAGTATATTTCTCATCTAGGTCCAATGAAAGGTGTCCTAAAACTGTTAGTAAATATTCAAAAATCCAAATTTCAGTGGCGTTTCTTCATATTTCATTTGTGTATGTTGAAGAATCGACCCCCAGTTTTACTGGTTTTAAAAGTCTTCATACGTACTGGGAATTTACGCTATTAACCAGACTGAATTATTTTTAAAATATCACCTCCTTTGTGTGCTTAGATTTCGCTTCCAAAAGGAGAGCACATTCTTATAAAACGTACCAGGCTATTGAGAGCTCGGAGGCAGCGACCGAAATTGGAGGTTAATGGGGCTTCACCCACCCTGGGAGGTGGGCAACAACACCCAGTTATCAGAGCCCAGTCCAGTTCCAGCAGCATCGCTGCCTTACAGTTACTATTTCAGAAAAAAGGCTTTAATTTGCTTGTTTTATAGGTTGTATCTCTAGGAAATAAAGGTATGTTTAGCTGCCACAAACACAGGCAGCTCTGAGTTGATTTTTATAATCTTTTCTTGAATAGACTTGCGTCATTCCAATAAGCCCTGGACAAAAGAGTGGACAGTTGTCTGAGAGTCTTTTTTATAACAATTCTCTCTTTCCATTGTCAGAGAGCTGCTAATAAAAGAACCAGGAGTCCATTAATTCAGTGAATGAACATATAGTAAAGTCCGTTCCCTCTTGAGAACAATAATGTTGCGGTCAGCTTAGGTTGCCATGGAAACTAAGTACTTCTAAGAAGTTTGCATCCTTGATTTTGCTGAAATGAAGCATGTAAAGTAAAAAAAAGGTGTAAGGCTGGCACAGAAAAGTCAGCAAAGAAAGTGACGGTTAAATTATTTTGCAGGAACAACGTTGTACGTTTAATTTCTGCGACGCGTATGTTTGGGCTCGGTTGTGTAGCATGCGTGTCTGAGCGACTGCAGGAGGCTCTCTGGGGTTTGGAACCCGTAAATCAGGGCAGGTTGCGAGGGGCTGTGCTGAGTTTGCTCTGTCTGGGTCGCCAGAACCTGGAGATGTGGCCACGTGCGTCGCTGGAGGCGTGAGCAGCAGGTCCCACACGGCGTGTCCCATACAGCGTGTCCCACATGGCGTGTCCCACACCGCGTGTCCCACACAATGTGTTCCACACAATGTGTCCCACCCCCCGTGTCCCACACCGCCCCCTGTCCCAGGAGCTCCAGCAGCACCCACAGCCGATTGGGGCGGTTAATGACAGCTTACCGTTAGCACTAATTTATAATCTGTCTTATTTTCTTGAATAAGTGAATTGCTGTAGCTGAGAGGAACGTGTCCGAAATGTGCTGCTGAGCTGTTTAAACAAGTTGTTGTGAAGGACACGCGTCTAAGATAAGTGTCCGTGTAACCCGGGGCACAGCCGGAGGCGGAGGTCACCGTGTCTTCCCGTGAGGCGCCTCGGACACGGACACGCGGGTTTGTGGTGGCCTCGCGTTCTCACCAAACCAGCCGAGCTTTCTCAAGTGGGGAGGCAGGAGGGTGTTCCGTGACAAACCGTCCCAAACGCTCGTGTTGGGCTGGATCGGTGATATCGTGGGTTGGCTCGGTGATCTGTTGGGTTGGATATGGCGATCTGTTGGGTTGGAACAGCAATCCATTGGGTTGGATCAGCGATCTGTTGGGTTGGATCTGGTGATCTGTTGGGTTGGATCGGTGATATGATCAGTTGGATCGGCGATCTGATGGGTTGGATTGGTGATCTGTTGGGTTGGATCTGGTGATCTGGTTGGTTAGACTGGTGATCTGTTGGGTTGGATCGGTGATATGATCAGTTGGATCGGCGATCTGATGGGTTGGATTGGTGATCTGTTGGGTTGGAACAGCAATCCATTGGGTTGGATCGGTGATCTCCTGGGTTGGATCTGGTGATCTGCCACATCTCTGAAGCGTGAGCAGCAGAGTCCAGTTGCTGCCCCATTTAACCCCCGTGCCCGACCAGTGCTCTGCGTGAGGGGTGGAAGAGCCCAGACCCCTCCACTAGTAGTTTATAATCAGTGTCATATCTCACGTCAGTGCGACCCCGTCTCGTTAGGGCAGAAGCGGCAGTCCGTCAGCGAGCTGGTGGGACGGTTGGTCGTGTTCCTGTGGCTGTAGGTGGTGCAGCCCCTGTCCCCTCGCGGTGGCTGATGCTCAGCATCACTGGGCACCACGCTCGTACCGGGACCTGCCCCCGGCCCCAGGCTCCTGCAGAACAACCCCAGTAACCGAGGCTGGTGGGGACATTTGGCCGAGTAATCAGTTGTGCTAAAGATGCGCACAAGTTTGAAAGTCATAAACTTTTTTTATAGCTAAAAGCTGCCTAAATAGTGTGGAACCCACATATCTGGGGAGTGAGCGCTCTGTGTTTGTGATAACCATCACAGGCACGCCTCAGCAGTTTTAACGCTTCTCTCATAATCCTGCTTACCTCTAAGTGGACGTATAGTTAATGATTCCGTCTTGAAAAAACACATGTAATATCATACGTGAAATTAAAAATCCCCTACATACACGTTTATTTGTTTGAACCAAGATGTGTTTTTAATTGTTTGCATACCTTTGAGCACACACTCTCTTTCCTGCTAAAGAAGCGGACTGCAGGCTGAAAGGCTGGCATTTACGTAGCGCCGGTAAGACGATTACTAGGGAAATAATATTCCGGATGATTAGGAGGTATTACAGCCTCTCCTCAGTTTAAAAATGCCAGAATGCCCCAGAGATCGCCATGAATCTGCTGCCAGCCGGCCCCTGTCAGAGCTGAAGGCAGCACTGTCTGGAGCCCAAAATCAACTTCAGGAAGGTCATGTGAAAGAAAATCCTCCGTCGTCAGGAAGCCCTTGGCCTCGTGGCCTTTCTGACATTTTCTGACAAACCTTAAATCACTGGAGTAGACAAAACATCACAAATTTTGGAATGATAGCCTCTGGGATTTCAGGGCTGTGCGTTAACGGGGGGGTGATGCTGCTGCCCCCTGTCATTTCCACAGCCTGGCAATACCCGCGCATTGCGCCGAGCGGGAATTGCGCCTGAATTCTTCGGAATCAGGATTTATTGTATACGTTACATACCTTACAGGAGCCAGATGGTTCTATTAATGTAATCTGTGATCTCGAGGTGTGTGCAGTGCTCCGTTAATCGCATTGTGCGGCTATTAAGAGAATACAGACCGGGCAGGAGGCCTGTTAGAGCTCGCTGGCTAGAAAGGAAAACCTGGACGGTAAATGGGGAGGAAAGGGGAGGAAAGGGAAGGGGAAGAGGAAAGGGAAGGGGAATGGGAAAGGGAAGGGGAAGGGGAAGGGGTGAGGAGCAGGGAGAGCTACTTGAGGGTGGCTCCTCACACCTCTCGTGCTGCTTTAAAAACAGAAAATGAAAAGCCAAAAAAGCAGAAAACTGGCTGCCAGTGACTTGTAATAGATATATCATAGCAAAGCAAAAAAAACTTTCCCCCCTCCAAATTTTGCTCTGGAGGGTATGACTGTTGTCCCACGCACGTTCCAGGAGTGCAGTATATTTTGGTGATGCCAGTTAAATGGGGTTTTAGACTAGATGAGGTTTCTATGAGATTATAAAGTATGTCTTCTGAAAAAAAGACCCAATCTATTTTTCAGAGGGCAGCTTTGAGATGTTCAGTAGTACCTTCTGTATTTACCTGCGGAAATTTCAGCATGTGATAGCAGCACATTGCCAGCAAATGCTCTTGATTCCCTTTGCTCTCTGTGGTAGGAGCAGCAGTCGCATGATGAGCTGTGTGCTAAAACCTGCACTTGTAAAACCAGATACTTTGACATAGGAAGCTGTGGAATAGATTATAAAGTAGTTTATAAACTGTAAAATAAGTATTCCTCATGCTTCTGTTTTGGACTCAATGTGTCCTGTAAGTAACTGAGATTAAGACATCTTCTGTTATAACGGTCATTATTCTGACATCACTCCTCCTCTGCAAGCTCATATGCTTAATAAGGATGGTGGTTTCTTTTTTGCCGTAATTCCTGTTAGGAACAGAGGTCTGGAGCAATCCCGTTGGGTTATCTTGTCCAGGTCCCTGCAGTTGTGCTCAGGAGCCTGTACATTCTCTCATAAGTAGATGGTGCTTCCCTGTGTGCCCACATCGCTGCTCACACAGCCCTGGGCTGGATTGTGCTGTTTCAAGTCAGCCAAGTCCAAGAAAAGAAGTCACAAAATTAAGAAGTCAACATTTTAATGATTATCCAGATGACAAGATTTCCTCAGAGTAATGAACTCAGCAGAACAAGGTTTGTTATTCAATCCTGCTGTGTGTCCGTGTCATTTCCGAACCTAGGCCAGGGCTCCAGGCGTTGCCGTATGGGTGTTTGTGTTCTTGTGACTTCGCGGTGTTACCCTGGCTGGTGACAGGAGCACGGCCGCGAGGGCAGATCCTGCCGGGGTGGCTCTGGAGGGCCCTTTTTGCTGTGTGACAGCAGGGCTGGCGAACAAGCCAGCCCTGGATGGCAGACTTCGCAGTCTTGTTTGCTTTGGAAACTTGCTCAGAAGTTTGGATGCATCTCTGAAATTCATTGAACCCCTTGGGGCTGGAAAACATGGATGAAAACCTTGCACATGACATTAAAAAAAAAATTAATTTATTCTAATTCCTCACAGTAACTGGGCTGGAAATACCCAAGAAATAGGTTTCCTTGTATTTCCTCTGTTGGGTTCGCAATGCCAGCCAAAGCCTTGATGTGTTAGCAGCTTGTGTACATAAATAATGCGAAAAGAAGCTAATGGATTTTTTTCTTTTTCTCTGAAAGTTCAGAAATGCTTTGGAGCTGGACAAGGCTTGAGTGTTTCCCTCTTGCAGAGGTGTAGGAGAATTACAGAGCAAGGGCGTTTTTCTTGTGGCGTATCTAAATGGATTGTTCCATAACAAAGCAGAACTGCAACCCTTCGGTTCCAGCCCTCTCCCCACTTTGTCCTCCCTCACACAGAAGGGTTCACCTGCATTTACTGTGCCCCCCTTTTCATGCTAACGCAGCACATCAGATATTAGCTAGATTTTTCTTTAATATCTACCCAAATGAATAACCAGTTCCTTGAAAAAAAAAAGAGAAAAGCCCAACACCTGCTGAGCATCTTGATTCTGCTGCTGAAGGCTCTTAGGAGTTTTAGCCAAATACCTGCCAGGCTGGACTAGAAATACCCAATCCTGCGTTAGAATAAGGGGCCTCGATGACTCCCGGGGTCTTTTCCAGCCGTGTGAGTTTTTGGGGGGTTTATGAGTTTATCGTGTTAATGGGTGTGAAGGGGCAGGGGCTGGGCCTGGCCCGTTCGGACAGACCCGGGAGCGGGCACCGAGTGCTCTTCTTAGGTTAGATTTGATTTTTTTCTTTCCTCTCTTTAGCGGTGCCTGGAAAGTTTCACGCTCTTTGTTTTCAGTTTCCTTATCAGCCCAACATTTTTCTCCGTCCTCAAGTGGATTGGGCTCGGCAGGGCTGCAGGTGAAGGGCCGACCCGAGCGCTGCAAAGTCACCTCCCAGCTCCACATAGTTGAGTTTCCTAGGATGGAAAGTAGTAGATCCACGTTCTAAAATGTGTATTTGTGCACACCTGAATAACAGAAAACCAGAGAAAAGGAAAAGGAAGAGGAAAATAAAATAATTTTTGTAAAAGCCCTGTACTTGTAACTGTAAGCCAGAGTTCTGAATTAGTATAATAAGGAAAAACAAGGGTGATAGAATATGGAATAACAGATTAAATAAAGGATAGCAGATTAATGCTGAAGTGCATTATGGTTTTGTAAAGAAGATTTAAGGTGTCAAAATATGTTTCTGTTTCAACATGGAAGTTATTTGTCCTTGTGGCTGACATTGCTTAGTTTCTATGTATCGTAGCAATGGGTGGAAACATCCTTTAACTGCCAGACAGCACTTAGCGATAAGCCAGCCAATTAATAATGTTGGTTTGAAAAGCCCAAGAATAGGTGAGAAAGCAAAGTCCTTTGGTAAGTCATATTTGCACAGCATTAAGAGTCCCCTTTTACCTGATCTAGTAAACATGGTATTAGGAACTCTGTGCTATTGAAAAGCTGCGAGACTATAATGATATGTGTAACTGATAATTGCCACTCCTAACTATTCAGCACCCACTTATCGTGCCTTTTGTACATATCCATACCTTTGAAATGGACAGCTTGTGGCATATGTATTTCTCTTTCCTCAACACTGATGGGGGGATTTTTTTTCTGATACATTGACCTATTTTATCAAAGAAGTAAATGCAGAAGGAGAATCAGCATTTCCTTCCAAGCCGGTGGCCCTCAAGCCGTAGACTTTGCGCTGGGTCTGGATCTGCAAACACGAAGCACCGTGTTTGCTCAGCTGATGGCAAAGTCTCCTCCTCCCGCGGCGGACAAAACGAGCACGGGTTCTGATGGAAACAGAAAGTGATCTAAACCTATAAGCAAATGCACAAGCAATTCCCTGAGGTAATTGTAACTAATTCCGCACAGCCACTGCTCGTTACTTTTGGTCTTTGACACGAATCCGCCGAGTCTCGAGCAGCAGAAATACGGAATATGTGGGATAGTCACACGCAGAATGAGTCTGAACCATGAGGGACGCTTGAGCAGAGCAGAAGTTGTCAACTGGCAACAGAACGTGCTCCATCATCTGTATCTTTGCATGTTCCTGTACTCTTAAAAAGGCACAGAAATGGAATTAATTAGAAGTAGATGAAGCTGTTTGATTAAAGGGCTTATTTGTTGCCTAGACGTATGTATAGGTATAGAAACGCAATTAGTTGGAGAGTGCCATTAGCAGCGTCAGAGAGCAGAAGTAATAGAGCTTAGCCCTCCCCAGGGCCGCACTGCGGAGCTGGGACGGTTTGATCCTCGCGGGACGTGCTTGGTTCAGCAGAACCTTGCTGCCTCTTAACCCTTTGTGTGGGTGGTTTGCAGGCAGGGCCGCCCGGTGCTGGGAACACCCGCGGTGCCAGCGCTTCCTGCCGAACGCGGGCGGAACGCAGCGGCTGCCGCAGAGCCTTCCCTTCAAATGCGCCAAGTGCAGCAGCTCCTCAGCTTGCCAAAAGCCCTTGGAAGCGCAGCTCTGATGGTGACTCAGGGAAAGGACCCGTTTAAGGGTCCGTTCGTGTGTCGCTGCCCTGCGGGTGTTCGGTGAGAGCGGTCCCGGCACCCGGGATCGCAGGGACGCTCTGGCGAGTGCCGGACGCGGCGCTGCTGGCTGCAGCATTTGGCTGTACCTGTGGTTTTGCGGGGCTGGTGTCGGGACACGGCTGCCGTGCTGGTCAGAGCGGGCTCTGCACGCTCCTGCCATCTGTTTTAACCTGCATCCCAAAGGCTTTGTGCTGTTCCTGTGTTCCCCGAGAGCTGCAGGGCCTGGAGAGCTGGGCTGGAACAGCGCTGCGTGTCACCCGTCCTGGACCCTGTCGGTGTTTCTGCCCCGTGCGCTGCCTGCTGCTGCTCTCTGATGGAAACACGGTTGGAAACACGGTTGGAAACACGGTTGGCTTACGTGCTGTAATGTGTTCAGCACTCGCACCACCGCCAGTCACTAATGCCCCGGGACGGTCCAGTCGTGAAATACCTGAACACTTTCTGGGGAGAAATATCGATGTATGTGGTACCCATCATGTGAGAAAACGTTCACCAGCATCAGTCATGGCTGGAACAAACCCACCCTTGATCATCATCAATGTATATTACATATCTGTTCTTTCCCCTGAGAAAGTGCCTTACTTTAGATGAAAAGAAATGCACTTCATATTTGAGCTGATAATGAGAAGTTAATAAAATTGGGATTTTGTGCAATGCAGGACCTCTGACATCTTAATCTTTATTAAAGAGACTTAAACTACCAGGAACTGCTGGTGCTGACTGGCACAGCCAGACTCGAGAAACACCAGGAGAGACTGGTCAAATGAACTGTTAAACAACTCTTCTAATCCATCAGGAAGAAACAATAAGTGCTGGAAACATCTATTTACCATGCATCAATCACGCTTACCTAAGCAATTTCTAAGTAATTATACTTCTGTTATATAGTTCCTGAGATGACTGGTCTGAACGAGACATTTGCTTTATTAAAACAAAAAAATTTACTTTAGTTGACATATCAAATGTTGTTTCATATTCCGACAAAGTAGTAATTTTTCTGGACGTAACCTCTACTAATTGTTGTGTTAAAATCCTATCTGGAATTCAAATAGCTCCTTTTCCCTTTTAAAAGCTTGACAAAAGGAGAGGTTTAAAAGTTTAAAGTGGTAGAGATTTTGTCTGTTGAACCTTGCCAGGTCAGTAAAAAAAGTATTAGGACCAGCTTGCCATGGTGCGGCCTATGGGGAGGCAATGGTCTGGGGGTGGGGAAATAATACGTGATCTTTGGTGCGGTAAGAGTATTGTCTTTTTTTTTCTTTCTTTTTTTTCCTGCTTGCTTTCCCCCCAAGGCGTCCCTGGAGGGGCAGAGCAGAACAGGCTGTGTCCATCCAGCTGTTCTTGCTCCTGGCGCTGAGGGCTTAGAAGTTTTGCTTCTATTTTTCCTGACCAATATAACGTTCTAGACTAACAGATAAATCGATGAAGAGCAATTTGTATCTTCGTTTTATATAGCTCTACAGATATAATATCTTGTGCCTTGTTGACCTTTGATGTTTGAACATTGTGGAGTTATAAAAACTATATATATTTTTGTGTGTGTTTTACAAACCAGCGTTGTGTGGGGCTTTGAAACGTGGTTTTCTAATCCACTCAGAGAAAGGGGAGGGATAGAGTCTTTGTCAGTATCCAAGCAATTAGGATAATTAAAAAAGAAAGCTTATTGGGTAAACATGCTCTTAGATTGTGACCTCTTAATTAATGGACTACAGGGAGAAATTACAGCGGTGGCAAGATAATTAACACATGCATTTAAAAAGAACTGTTAGACAAGGGTATTATAGGATAGTAAGACACAGATTTGAATCACCCAAGGACTTTGGAGGTGAACAAACACGGTTGAACAGACAAAATTTGCATGTGCGAGCGCCCCGGCACGCAAGGGGGGCACACGAGGTGAGCTCGGGTGTCCCACGTACGTGGTTCTTTAGTGGGACGTTCCCTTCAGGGAGGTGTTTTAGAAGCCCACGCTGATTTTGTGCGGTCCCCCCGGGTCTGAGAACGTACCAAACGTGGTCGCAGCACGTGGAACTGTCCGTGGGTCGAGCTAGAGCTCGCCCCGCTGAGCCAGCCCGCCGCAGGGCCCCGCGTGGGCCGGGATGCGGGTTGTCTGGGTAGGACCTCTCTTGTACACAGCGTGTGCGCGACAAAGCAGGTTCTGTGCTCTCTAATCGTAAATCTCCTGAAGTCCGATTTATAAAAAAGAACAAACTGCAGGAAAGTCTAAAACTGAAACGATTCGCGTGAGGAGATCAAACCTCGTGTTCTAAACGTATGCACGAGCCAAAGCCAAATGGTTATGTGCCGTTGAAGAACATGGTTTGCACGAGTCCCCGCTCCTCGCAGTGTCAGGGGAACAAAGAGATGCTCTGCCAAGCCACCATTTCCATCTCCAGCCGTGCAGTTAGCCCAAAGCCCACCCACCTCTGGGTAGGTCTCCCCATTGCTTCTTTTGTCTGTACATAAATGTCCCTGTTCAGTACAGTGTTCATCCTACCTGGAACATTAAAGATGCATGCAGACAAAAAAGTAATAAAAAAAAAAGAGCTTTATGAATGTTTGATTAGGGACTTGGGCCCCAAATTTTTAACTAATTGAGTACATTAAATAGTATGTCTCTGAAAGACTAATACAAGACACTTTTCAAAGCTTCTTTAATAAAAATTCTATTTGGGATTTGACCATAATGGCTATCCTTGCTTGCCAAAACATGACTTCTTAGCAGGTGACTTTCATCAAGTACATCTGAAATAGTACCTAAATGAATTAGCAATAAAATGGACTTAGGCCTAGCAGTAGGAGCCTCCATTAATCTTGGGTTAATCACTAAAGAGATGCCATTCACTTTTCTTAAGAAGTCACATTTTTCTCCCCTTGCTGGCGACCAGATTTCATAAAGTAACATATTTCTAATGAAAGGGCTCTGCTTGAATTAAAACCCTGAAGGTTTATGCAGATTTTAGTTTTGATTACTGCTGGCATGGGCTCTTAGCAGACTCCGGAAGGTAGGTCCGCAGTGAAAGAGTCCCAGCATGCAGTTCATAATATTCTTTGAAATAAAATAGTGCACTTGTACTTAGTGGCTTTAATCAGCTCTGACTTTTGATAGTCAAACAATAGCTAATTACAGTAACACCTGCCTTCTAAGTCATGTCATGTAGGTTATTGCCAACAAGAGACCTTGTATCTTAGCTGCATGATTATTATAGAGTCTAAAACCTATCTGTTAAAAAAAGAGAGGGGGAGAAGAACTGAGTTCGGTAGCCATTATACGTATTTTGATTGTCTGATGCATTTCTGGCTTTTCCGTTGGCAGTTTTCTGTGTTAGAAAGGCAGAGAGTTGGTGTTTGTGACCAGATTAGAGCGCTGAGTTTCAAGGAAAAGGATTTGCAGCTCTCACTTTCCCGTGAAGTAACAACAGATAATGCTGAATGTATATATTGCTCAGTGGATTTGAATGTGTCTCAATTTTCAACATAACACAAAATTTAAAATATGTTTTGAGTTGTTTGTATCATCTAATCTCTGACATGCAGCCAAAGAGTAGAATTTTATTTCGCTGTCATTAAACGCAGTGGTACGGTGAGGGGGGCAAAGGCCCCGTTTATTTCAACCTTCGTCAAATTTGGAAAGGTTTCATAAAATAAAATACGCAGCTAAGAACCTGATTTTGAAATAGCAGACAATGTTTCTGAAAACAAATCCGCACCTTTTTCCCCCTAATATTTGCTTTCGCTGTGAAGAACGCAGTCAGATGAATTTCATTGTACGTGCCAGATGCTGTGGAAGCCATAAATTCTTGTCTCATTGAAGACTCTTTTCTCATTAATTTTGATAGCAAATAAGGCTTCGTTTTCACAGACTCAGTCAAGTGGATAACGTCAGATGTTTGCCAGAGGCTGCAGCGGCTGCGCCGGCTCCGGGAGCCGCGGATGTGCCGGCGTGAACCCGGACCCAGAGCATCCCGGGCACGTTCGGAGGAAAACTGCTCCAGAAAGAGGGACAACACGAGCCACAGCGAGGTCTTGTTTCACAAAGCGTGTTTCCCTGTGCGTGCTTTACAAAAGCCGTTGCATTGCAGTTGGGTTATGCACAACGTAGGGAATTTCACCACTTTCTCCGTGGTTTTGAAGGCAAATAGATGAAGTTCTGGGAAGAGTTATCGTTGCGGGTAGCTCCACTCTGACTGACTGCAGAACATCTCCAAGCGGTTTTGGATTTTGACGAGATGCGGTGTATCTCTGCTATAGGATTTTGAGGTGAAATCCTGCTGTTGCTGTTAGCGGCACAGCACGTCGCTTGTGTGTGGACCTTGATTATGTAAGCTGTGGGGAAATACCCAGGATCAGGCCTTATCCCGTTAGGCAATGTGCGTGTTCCTCTTCAGTGGCAGTCCAGACCTCTTACCGTGTGAAAACCTAAGAAAATGTGAGGGAGATGGTCTGCAGGAAATGGGGCCCTTCATCTCCGTTTGCCTGATGGAGAATCTGGAGTGCGAGGTGTGAAGTGACTGTTTGAGGCTGAACCGATCAGGCAGCGGCCGAGCAGGGAGTAAAACTCAGGGTTTTTTTTCCCCAATGCTCTGTCATGCTGAAAATGTAAGAAAAGGCAGATTTGAAGTTGTGTGCACAGAACTCTGCTGGCTGTGAGCACGAGGATAGAGCTCAGCTCCCTGGGACTGAACTGTTTGCTGGTTTTCCTGGCGCCTGAGCGCCTGTCTTAGTACAGATTTTGCCATTTTCTCTAATAGTTTGTACAGAATTTTGGGGTAAAGCTGTGCATTGACCACTCTCCATGTTTTAGGTGATACAGGTGCCACACGCGACAGAAAACGAGTCGCGAACCAACGCGTTACCTGCACCGTGAATCGTTGTATCTGAGTATTGAAGATGTGCATAGAGGGTGTAAATTTCTCTTTACAATCAGACTATATGTTTAAAAACCACTCATGGATTATACAAGGGTTTTGCGAGGGAATGCGTTCAGGGTTGCCTTAATGAACTTGGAATAAGAGTGCGTGTTAAATGGGACTGTTGTTAACTCCGCTTCCCAAAGCTATTTTTAAGTTCAGCGTTTAATGGGCTATTTTTCCCCCCCTATAAGTTATTCTTTCTCACTCTCCCCGTTTGTCGCGTTAACCCCGAACTGCGCAGCGAGAAAAAAAAAAAAAAAAATCTTCTTTCTCTCATTTGCCATATCTGATCAGTTTGATTGATCATCGCCTGGGCCACAGGTTGGCAATAAAGCCGTTTGGAGAGAGGCGCGCGTTTCCCACAGGACAAAATTGTTATAAACCGGCCATTTATCAACCTTGTCCCGGGTGGTCAACTGGGGGGGACGA
>VWYH01003353.1:681767-721883 GCA_013399365.1 Pampusana beccarii
TCCGGGGGATTGCACTGGGTGAGCTTTCAGGTCCCTTCCAACCCCTGACCTTCTGCGATTCTGTGTGATATCCATAGGAGTCCGGCTCCGAGGCAGTTCAGTGAGATCCAGTCGCTGTTCTGCGCTGTCCCCCGTCCCCTCCTTGGGCTGCTCCCAGCAAGGTCCACGCTCCAGGCCAGCGCTCAGCACCTGCCTCAGTTTCCCCGGGACCCAGCATTGAGGGCGTTGTCCAGTCTCTTCTGGAACACTGTCAGGCTTGGGGCCGGGACACCTTCCCTTCGACACTGGTCTGGGGGGGTGAAGGATTTGCTTCAACAGACGTGCTCTTTTGTTTCGGTGTCGGCTTCTGGGAGGGTTTGGTGTCAAAGGGGCCTTGTAGCAGTTTATGTCTCTATCGAGTCCTGAAGGGTTGTGGTTCTGTTCCTAATACTGGATCTGCGAACACTGCGTCAGAAGTGACAGCGCTTTTCTGGATATTATTATTCCAATAAAATAACCTGTTCTGCATACATGACTTCCAGGGCACTGGGAGGAGGGCGGCATGGGAAGGTTTGTTAGAAACCTGATGCAGCTTAGGAGTTCGTTTATCGACGTTTGAGAACAAACGCTTTACCAAACACGCAAAGAAAACCCCCCCAAAAGCCCCGTGATGCTTTTAGCACTAAAATACTTCAGTTTTGTGCCAGAATGGCGATTTTCAATTTTGCCAAAACAGCAAAAGATTTAAATGGAATATTTCTCTGGAAGTAGCTAAATGTTGCCTTGTGAATCAGTTTATTGAATTATTCCAAGCGCTGTTGAAAAAATACCACCGTTTGCATACCAGCGCAGCCTCAGTAACGGGGAGGTTTTGCTTTGCTGTGTGGTTAGATGTTCCGTGTTGTGTTTGGGGGTGTCTCCCGAGGAGCCCCAGCTCTGTCCGCCCGGGAAGGGGCTGTGCCACGGGCTCAAGGGCCTTTGGTAGTGACAGAACTGAAATTCCAGATTGATTTCTCGAGATACCAGAGCCTGCAGTGTTTTGGGAAAAGTTCCAGGTTTTGAGAATGTTGAGATGTTGTTAGACATGTTCTGAATTTGTGGTCGACTTGGAGCTGCCTGAGCCTTGTTTTAATTCTGCGGGGATCCCTGTAACCCCTGAACCAGAGCAGGATGAGGCCCTGAGCTAACAGCATAACTGTGAGCGCCCTGGTCCAAGTATTTGGTTTATTATGGCACTGGCAATATTTCTATGGCATGTGCGTGTGATGTTTGCTAAGATTTTATTAGACCTACACTTGAAAATTAATTCACAAAGGGCAGAAGCAGGAAAATCTTGATGAACTGTTAATCAACCCCTTTTTAACAGCAAACCCAGCCGCATGTTTATATAACAAGTTGAATGTATTCAGTGATGATTTTCCTTGTCTGGAAGTACTCTTTCAGTTTCAGAGTAATGGCGAATGCAATTAACTTGTTATTGCTACTTACAAAAATATGTTTGTTTAGTCTTTTATTTTTTATAGCTCTTACTGTCTGGAAACACTCAGAAGGCTTTATCTTCTGTTGTAAATGAAAATACTTCTTTATACGCCCATGCACGCGTGTACACAGGTATCTGTAGGTGTTTATAACGCTCCCAAGCTCTAATGTAAAAGACCAGAAAGAACCGGGGGTTCCCATGGTTCCCCATCACTTGGGTGAGCGAAGGGACCCGGGTGTCCCCGGGGGACCCGGAGCGGGGTTTTGCTCAAAGAGCCGCTTCTGGCTTCATCCAAACAACTCGAGTGGGTCATTGCGGGCCAGCGTGCGCCGAGGGCTTGCAAAATATTGGGCTTTAGCCAAGTTTGTTCCCAACTGAGAGTCCCTCTTCGGATGTCGGGTGTCTGTTCTGGTTTGGATTTGTTATTCTAAATACCGTTGGTGTATCCCGTGCTCTACAGACAGTTACAGATAACGGGCTTCCAGCCTGAGAGGCTGAGTTCAATGTGAATACAATACAGTGTCTTGCGATACAGCACAACAGGAGGAATACATTCTCAATTTCTTGCATTTTCAGCTTGCTTTCCGTTAATTTATGAGACGTTCTTAGGCTCCTTTTATTTTAATACACCTGTAACATTTGGTTGGAGAGGTGACCAACCTCTGGTTGCAGATAGCTGGTTTATCTGGGTGTATCTGGTTTAAACGGGACCCGAAAGGTGCGGAGCAGGGACCGGCCCCTGGGATCTGTGCTGTGTGCGTTCACTGCACTGCAGGCTCAGGCTGAGCGCCTGTTCTGTGGTGCCCAGCTTCAGGTGGGCATGGGGAGAGGCACAGAAGTTGATCTGAACCCGAGCAGTGGGTGTCTTCTGACCCTGTTACGTTTTGTCTGAACCAGTTCGATAAAACTTTGAAAAAAATCGTGCTTTATGGAAGTGAATTTAATTGGAAATAAGCGGAGAAAATGGGAGGTAAAGGATCCCAGCTGTCCCAGGGCAGATTTCAGGCAGTTCTCAGTGAAATTAGCAGAGTTCGGAAAGACAATTTCAGGTCACTTCATCGTCGAAGGGTTAATTCTAATTTTGAACTTCCCAAATGTCAGTGCTCTTCTATCCAAAAATACAGCGGCTGGCTTTATCAACATATGCTTTTCATTACCTACAAGACTTACAATATTTTTGGTGTCTGTATCAACTTGATTCAATTACTGGTACCACTGCGAGGGAACGTTACCCCCGGGGAAACGGGGGTGAATGCATCAGTGCCCATGGATACAGTGTACGGAGCAGATTAATAGAACAGATTTACATCAGGACTGCTGACTCTATTACTTTAAAACTCCTGTAATTGACTTTTTTAAAAATGACATTAGCATTTAAATGGTGCTATCGTTACAAGGGTGAAGGTTCAGCAGAATATGATCAATTTATTGAGCTCTTCAAATGTTCTTTTGATATTTATTTTTTGTTGTCATGCTGGAGGGGTTTTTTAGTGTTTTGTCAGACACAAGGAAAAGTCTATACCATTGAGATCTCGCTCTGCGCAGCGGCCGAGCAGAAATGCATCAAAATCTCACGAAAGCCGCGTGTGACTCGCTCCATCCTCTTCCTCACCTTCGTCCCCCGCACTCGGCAGCTTTCTGTGGTGTGTACAATCCCGGTAGGACTGACAGAAATGATCTACAGAAGCTGTCCTGGTCTGCGAGAAGGGACTGGGGATCGTGCTTCTTACATAGGAACAGAAATTTGAATAGTTTTGTTAGAGCAAATGACTTAAAAATCGTAGAAAATGCTGAAGCGGATGATCTTACACCACCAACCACATTGCGGTTATAACTCATTAAAGACTGAATTATTACAGAACCGTGTTGTCTGGGATGTCCAGCACTTGGGGTGCCTGACTGCAAAGTGCGGTGTGAAAATGCCCTGGGACACAAGCCCTGCAGGACAGAACCCGTTTTCCCGGGATTTTAACCCAGAAACCTGGGCTGGCCGACAACGGGCGCCTCCTGCAGGACTGATCTCCCGCAGGACTGATCTCCCGCAGGACTGATCTCCTGCAGGACTGATCTCCTGCAGGACTGATCTCCAGCAGGGCTGATCTCCTGCAGGACTGATCTCCTGCAGGACTGATCTCCTGCAGTCAGCACTGATGTGCGAATACGTGCATCTATACCCCAGTGCGAGTGTGGCTGCATGTGCATCTACAAAACCGGTTCGTTTCAGTCTAATATTCTGACATCATCTGTGTAGTGAAGTTTTGGGACTCTGTGAGTCTTTGAGGACAGACCAAGGGCCGCTCAGGACATGGCCTGAGAAGAACGCCTGTTCTGAGCCGGCAGGCCAGGCGATGCTGGGCTGTGGTGCCTCCCTGGAACGCACCCGTTTGTGGGTAAATAGGCTTTTGGTCTTTTCCTCCCGGGCCACCTAATGCCACAGAACCAAACACGAAAATTTAACAGTCCACAAGGCTTTGATGAATCCGCTTTGTTTTCCCCAATTCTAAAAAGCAAAATCGAAAAGGAGAAGAAAATAACTTTTTTTTTTTTTTTTGGTAGTTTTAATCGGCGACTCTTTGGCTGCTGCTGCTGGGATTGATGGACCCGGGTCCTGTTGTGTGTGGAAAAGCAGGTCTGGGATGCAGGGCCGGAGCGCTACGGTGCCGATCGGTAACCGAGTGTCCCTCCTGCTTCCAGTGCTATGAAAATGCTTGGTAATGACCCAGTTCGACCCTGCCAGTTCTCTCTGACCTCCTCCTTTCCAGGATGCTGCTTAATTTGCACTAATTGCATTCCATTCTGACAGGAACTTGGACATTGTCTCAAGCTTTCAGGTATTTTGACTGCTGTGTTCCAATACAGAGGACTCTTGAGGCTGAGTATGGAAACAGCAATAAGTAATCTCTGAAAATGCACTTTTAAAATATAATACCTAAGTAGTTTGCATGTAGCATAATCTGTATGCATAAATACCCCGTCAAGTTTGACTTCGTGCTTTCATCTTGAATTTTCACAAGGATTCGGGAGGGTTGGTTAAACCCAGCAGTAGCAGTTTTTAATAATTAATACCCTTGTTGGCTTTGCTGATTTGCATGGAGCTTCTCATCCCAGTTCTCTCTGCATCGTGGAGAAAAATGGTGTTAACCAAAAGTCCCAGGTATTTTCCTCCTCGTCCGGGGTGTGAGTGATGCTGAGGATGGGATGGGATGGGATGGGATGGGATGGGATGGGATGGGATGGGATGGGATGGGATGGGATGGGATGTGGGGCTCTCCTGTGCCCGTTTCACAGCCCACAGGCCACAATGTCCTTTAGAAAGAGTAACTGGGAACCGTTTGGTGTTCTGAGCACGGTGACCGTTGAGCCTGGCCCTGCGAATCCGCCGCGGCCGGGGGGCCGTGTCCGTGCTGCTCGTGGCAGCGGATCTCAACGCCAGGCCTCAAAGCGACGGATGAAAAAGCATCGAGCACATGCCAAGGCTTTGTATTACTTTCAAAAGAAAAAGATAGGAGCCATTGTTGGAGCTCCACGAAGGCTTTTAGGCACAGACGGTATCAGTAAAGTAGTTGCATGTTTCAAAATATTGTATCATTTTAAAGTGCAGCGCACATGAGATCAGTGAAACGGGATACGCCAATTTGAACCGTGTCGGATAAAGCAGCTCTGTGTTCGGAGAGACAGAGGCACCCCGGACCCAAAATCCCTGGAGCTGTCTTTCAAAGAGTGATAGTTACGGAAATTAGCAGTGCAGAAATCCATACTAATCATTCATCGGGAGCCTTATTAACTGTCTTACCAGTGTTATTAGGAGAGGGACCGGCCCCCGGCGGAGCAGCGGGGCGGGCGGCCGCTCCAAAATCAGCACCGATGCTTCCCTGCAGCATCCATCCCACATCCCTGCGGCATCCCTCCCACATCCCTCCCGCATCCCTCCCGCATCCCTCCCGCGTTCCTCCCGCGTTCCTCCTGCGTCCCGGCCTCTGGCTCACAGTGAGAATCATTTTGTAAATGATCGTGGCACGAGGGGAAAAAGTGACCAAATCTTCATGTAAACTTAAGCGATGCCTTGTTGTGACAGAGAGCTGATGCAGAGAAAAGGAGGTGAGACGAAATGCTGAGGACCAGCTCCTTCTGCTCCTCTGTGAGCACCTCAGGACCTTCTGCCCGTCCCCAAGTCTGAGCAGGGCTGGCGCGGGACTGACCGGCTGGGCGGGAGCTTGGAGCGGACACTGATCCATCTCCGGCCCATCTCCGGTCCATCTCTGGCCCATCTCCGGTCCATCTCCGGTCCATCTCCGGCCCATCTCCGGTCCATCTCCGGCCCATCTCCGGTCCATCTCTGGTCCATCTCTGGCCCATCTCCGGTCCATCTCTGGCCCATCTCTGGTCCATCTCCGGTCCATCTCCGGTCCATCTCTGGCCCATCTCTGGCCCATCTCTGGCCCATCTCTGGCCCATCTCTGGTCCATCTCTGGTCCATCTCTGGCCCATCTCTGGCCCATCTCCGGTCCATCTCTGGCCCATCTCTGGTCCATCTCTGGCCCATCTCTGGTCCATCTCCGGTCCATCTCTGGCCCATCTCTGGTTCATCTCTGGCCCATCACCGAGCGGCTGCAGCCGTGGCAGCGCCTGTGCCCGTGGTTCTGCTTGTTTTGAACGGCTGTGAATGGGCAAGTGCCCTGAACTCACAGGCTGTGTCTGTAGATACGGTGTTTAAAACATCAGGAGCTATCATAACATCTCTTATTGACAAACTTTACCTAACTAGGAAATAAAAAATATTTGTCTCAGCTGAGCTTCCCATAGGGAGTTTTGCATGAAGCTTTGCCTTTAGTTTTATCTTTTGAGTGTCAAGTGGGACCTGTATCTTCGGAAGAAGGATGCCTTAGTGTTTCAGAAGGGTGAGTTTCAAGTTTGACCCCTGGGATTCCCATCCGATGTTAGTTTCAAACGAAAGAAAATTAAATTACTCACTTGGGTTCAAGGATTTCAGTCTGTGAATCTTACCCTAGCTAGTATCTCCACCATAAGGGAAACAAAGAACACAGAGGAGATAAATAATACTTGAAAAAGACAGGATCTTTTTTGTCTGCTTCTTTATCTGTAGTTTGACTGTGTTCCTTAAGTGTTGAAAGGGGCACTTTCTTGGCAAGTATGACACAAATAACCTTCACCCTTGACTGCACTGTCTGAGACGGTTATAAATTTGAGGATAAAGGACGTGAACAAGAGTTACTTTATATGACATTTTCTCATGATAACAGGGGATGGAGAAATGAATGAGCGTTCCTGTCCCACTCGTCCTGAGGTTGGTTTGTCAAACAGTCGGATTTACAGCCCGGCACTTGTGCCGCGTTTCAGCCCAACTGGGTTTGAGTTTCCGAGCGGACAGCAGCAAAAGCTCCTCAGTGTTTGCAGAACCGAGGCGTTTCTGGGTTGGAACGTGGGTTTCGTTGTAGTGGCCCCATTAAGGTTTATGCTGTGAGTAAGCTGGGTGTATTTTATTTGTATGTATTCCTATTGCAGAGCTTTTCAGGGAATTTTTCAGACTTCGGTAAATGCATTTTTAAGATTTTTTTTAAAATGTGTTTTCGAAGGCTGATATTTAGAGGATTGCAAAAATCCGCGTTAAAAAAACACCATTAACATCACAAGCTTGACAGAATCTTTAACCGGGAAGCACTGACGTGGTCAGGGGAGCTCCCCAGTGCAGTTTGTGGTTTGTTTCTCCTGTCTCGCTGCTGGAGTCTGTGCAGTGAAAACCCTCAGGGCCCTCGGACGTGAGGATCAGCACAGCCACGAGCGTCTCGGCCCGGCCACGGGCATCTCAGCCCCGCACGTGGTGACGAAACCGCCCGGTTCCGACAGCAGCGTCTGGTGGAGCCGGGTGGATCCATCCACGTTTTCAAGCAATTCTGTGCACGTGGAGCTGGACAAGACCCAGCGCTGATTGCTTTGGATTCCCCACCCGTCTCATGTGCGTCCTTTCAGAGCTGGCTGAACAGCTGCGTCAATTTGGCCACATCCAGGCCTTACCCACTAGGCTGCTTTCCTGCTGCGGCATTACCTTAGTAAATTGTGATTTTAATGATATTACAGCTACTGCTTGAGTTTGCTCTGTTGCGGGCAGAAATGTAGGGAACTTCAGAAACAGCTGCGGTAACGTAAAGCCGGTAATGTATGAAAACATTGCATAGGAAAGGAACGCGTCGTTCCCTGGTCCTAATGCAGATTGCTGAGCCCTGCAGGCTGGGCGATGAGGGAGGGTCCTCTCGTGCCTGGGGAGCTTCATTTTTGGTAGGATTAACCACAATTAGTGAGGCCCAAGATCCCGAGAGCGGTCGGAGCGGAGCGGGTCGGGCTGGTCGGGGTCGTTCTGCGGCTGCAGGGCGGGCATGGGGCTTCTGTTTGGGCTAAAACCGGTGCTTTGCGGGAGAACTTCAGGGAAACCGTGGCTTCAGTGTGCACGAGGGTGTTTGTTGTCTTCCCTAAGTGTAAAAAGCAAAAAGCCCACTTCGCCTTTGATGGGTGTAATCTTTTTGTTACTCCGTGCTTGCACATCCTCACAAGTTAGAGCAATATACCTTTTTTGTTGTTGTTGTTAAGAAAATCCCTCCTTTTTTCCCGTGATTAATTAAAGCTATAGTTTGATCTGTATATAGAATTGTATATATGGCTGTATATAGAACTGTATTTTGGTATAAAATAGATACTGCAGTTGAAATTGCAGTAAGGAAACAGAGGAACAACAGGCATTGCTGAGATTGTGGTGCTGATTAGGAGTGCAAATTAGATTTACATTTCCTGAGTATCTAACAGCAGCTAAGCATTTTTTGGTCCTTTGTGTATGAACATTTCCATTAAAATTTACAAAGGGTTTGAACTGGATTAGACTCCCACAGTCGCTTTGAAATAACAAAATACAACTTGGCTGACAGGGGCTGTTTAGAAACCTTTTGCAGAAATTATCTTCAGAAACCTTAGCACTTAGCAGTTGCAAAACGTCGACTTTTGTCTTGCCCCCTCTGCCAAGTTCCCTTTCTGTCTTGCCACGAGGAGGATAAATTACCCGACTTGCAGAGATAAACCGCGGCGAGGTGGGATTGCTGAGCTGAACACCAGCGGCTCCCGGCGCCCTGTCCTCCGCTCCCGCTCGCGTTTAAACCCCTTTCTGGCTGTGTCAATCAGCCACTTAATGAGCACGTTACTAAATGCCGTTGTTTTTTTGCCTTTCCAGAAGATGCAATTAATGTTTTGGCTTAAGACACCCTGTTTATAATAAATGTATGGAGTGCAGCAAAGGATCTTTGAGGTAATTCAGGGAATTATCCAAAGGGAAAAAAGAGGCCTACGATGAATTAATTGCTTTGGGGAGTCTGAAGAAAAGGAAGAGCAGGATCTTCCTTCCAAGAGGACTTCTTCCCAGGAACCGGTGAAACGCAGGCAGGGGGGGCAAAGCTACTTTAGCAATAGGTGGTGACCGTTTCTTTTAATCTTTATGTTCTGCGTGTATTAGCTCAGTAGCTGACTAACAGCACCTTTGGGTTTGTCTCACCAAGGAGCCTTTTGACGGAGGAGTTTTCTCCCCTGGTCTGTTTATGAAGGTTTGCGCTTTGGGGATGTGACACGGGGGGGTCGGAGCAGCGGGGGCTGTGTAATCTGGAGTTGAATCAAACCTAATAAATAGAGCTTGGACGTTGCGTTGTGTCTAATCCTGATGTTTAGGGGCAGGCACCGACCGCGATTTTCTTTTGGGTCTCTGGCGTTACGTACGTGGAGTCCGCAGTGCCGGGTCGGTCTGTCGTTGACCATCTCGCCCTCTTTCTGTATTTGCTCTGAGTATCTCACCCGTGTTTTTTCTCACCTTGGCGATCCTTGGGCGTCGCGGTGGGACACGGGGGCTGAGCAGTGAGTTCGCTGCAGAACCAGGGGCTTGGACAAGAAATTCCCCTTGGCAGAGGCTGCAAGGAGCACCCGGAGCGATAAAACTCCCTCTGTCTCCGAGCTTTTTATTGAGATGAGACAAATAAGTGATGAGAATTAACTCCGAGATCGACACTTGCGTTAGGGCCCAGCTGGCCCTTGCAAACTTTTCAGTCCATTTGCACTGGATTCGAGGTCTGTAAAGGAAATGAAACCCCGAGTTTCATGTTTCAAAACATAAATTTTGCCCTGGCCTGGCTGGGAGGGTATGGTGTGAACAGTGCTATATAAAGGTAGGATATTATTTATAAAACTACCATGAGGAAAGTTTTAGGGCTGTGTAACCAGCTGCAGGTGATCTGATTTGCTTACACTGCCCTGAAATCTGAAAAACGCACCCAAATGTGGCCGCATAGAACCCCGTTCCTTTGGGCTGGTTACTGCGGGATGGGCGCGTTTTGGAAAATCCTTAGGTTGACAATGTGCTAGCGCCCCATTACAGATTTGTAACGGTAATTAATTTTAATGGTAATTTTAATACCGTAGTATTCTGTCCCCATGTCCCTATTTAATAGATACCATGTTATTATATATTAAGTATATAATTTAAATCAGTGTATTAAAATAGAAGATGGCAATTCAGAAGTTTTCACTGCTGGCTTGAGTTGGTGTCTCCCTGATAACGAGTTTGTCGTTATGTCACATCCCTGGGGACGCGAGGGCCGTGCAGGGGAGAACGTCCCTCCTGTCCCCATGTCCCCCTGTCCCCATGTCCCCCCGTCCCCCGGGCAGGGGGCAGCGACAGGGAGCTTGTCCTGGCCGGGCTGGGTGGGAGCGTGCGGGGGGAATCCTCCCATCACAGCTTGTGCAAGTGCCGAATTCACCTGCAAAAGTCACCCTGGTCTTGGTTGGCATGCACGCGCCTTCGCCCAATTTATAGATTCGTATCCATATATATATATACATATATATATATATATATGTGAATGTGCATTTTTTTTCTTTCAGTGAGGAACAGTCTCTCCAGCCCATAATCAATTTTTAAATTCCCTCCAAGTGGGTCCCAGAGCTCCCCTGTGCATCCCCCCTGCTGCCCCCGGGTCGGTGTCACCCAGGTCGGTGTCAAAGAACCCATTGTCACCCGTGTGTCCCAGCCGGGCTGTCACTGCGGGGCAGGACCCGTCCGCTCCCGTCCCCCCGCAAGGGTTAACTGTCCCCACAGAGCACACAGGAGACGGAGCAAACAGTCCCAGCAGAAACCGGACCCATCACTTCCCTCTAATGAAAACCAGATTCACTCCGACAACAATCATTCCACTGTTCCTAGATACCGGTCCTTGCTTGAGAGAAGCATTATTGTTGTTTCTATTAAAAAAAAAAAAAAAGAACCCATACATTATATTTCTAGAGTTGATCTATTTTATCATCTGGTTTTCTATCTTGAAAAGGGAAAAATAAAGTAAAAGGTGTTGCCGGGTCCTAGTGCCGAGTCTCGAAGCAAAAGGAGGAGGGAGGGAGTTTGCAGGGCCATTGGTCCAGGTCCCGGCGTGAATTAGTTCAGACAAAATAACTGGAGCTTCACCAGGCAGGGACCCAAACGTGTCTTGCAGCACTTGTACTCTTTTTGGGGATGGGAACATGCAAAGAGCTGTTTACAGCGTGTATGTCACTTGGTTAAACAAAAAAAGGAAAAAAAATATATAAACTCTGTGCGGTTTTACTGGAACCCTGAAAATACCGTTTTCCACACACTTCTGCTTGCATGGGGAATGTTTTTGCACATCCTCGGTGGGCGTCGCGTCCCCGGTTCGTGTTTCGTGTTTCTGGGCTGGCACGTGAGCCGTTGGGCTCCCTCAGCCGGTTCTGCCTGCCCTGCTTTGGCGTTGTGGTTTGTGACCGGTCTGGTAGGGGGCAGGACGGGGCTGACTGGGCTGCGAGAGAGGCAGAATTCACACTTTTATCTTGCTGAGCGTTTCCTTTCAATAGACAAAGCAACCATGGGGTCTTTGTAAACGTGTCCTGCTCCTCGCTATCTCCCAGCAGTCGGGCTGTTCTCCTCTGAAGGGCAGTGTTTCCAGCTTACACAAATATTCCAATGCTTTTGAAACGTGTTCCAAATAGACATTTATTTTGGCTACAACAATATTTTCCTTTTATTGCTGTTACGGGGTTCAGCATTTCCAGAAATAACTTCTGAAGGTGCTGGAGGGTCTTGGCTATAGGTGTTGTCAGATGCAGCAGAGAAGTATTTTACAATGCACAACGTATACGGACGTGCATTGCGAAAAGCAGGGAAAAAAGCATTTGGGGAACTGAAAGAGTTTTTTCAAGCAGTTCTGAAAGAACGCCCTTTCTTGCTGGTCTGTGATCTCACTGTGTCGGGGTCACTTGGTGCGTCTGGTGCTGGAGGTTGGTGTTTCAAAGGCCGCACGGGTTCCCCGGCATCGCTGGAACCGGCGCTCTGCTGCCGCAGCCAGAGCTGCGCTGGCGGGAGGAGCTGGGGATTTGTGAATGTGTGAGAGCATTAGCTGCCAGTTAGACCTGGAACCCAGCCTAGAGGAACCCAGATCCTTCAGCGGGGAAGTTGGTAATACATTATCTCTGGAGTTGGCCCAGCTCTCAAAACCAGGAAGTATTAATAGGAATAAATGTGAGCACCATTAGCACTTCCAAAGGCGTGATTTATTATCCATTTTGGTTGCAAAATGTTGTTTAGTTGCATAATCTCGTTCGTTTAAGTAGGAAATGGCATTAATGGATTAGTTTATTAAATACACAGGCCTGCAAGCGAGGGAGTTCCCGTTAGCGGGCGGGCGCTTTGCACTGTCTCTGCAGCATCGCCGTTTCCAGCCCTTCTGTACCCGCTTTGAGAGACAGAAAGCGTTACGTTTTCTGCTTAGGAGAAATTCCTGAGCTTTTGGAAAGGAATGAAAGTAGTGGGGAGTTTGTGCTGGAGGGGGGAGGCGCAGAGTCCGGCCGGGACGGGGGGTGCGGGACGGGGGCATCATCGGGGCAATATGGGGGGCCAGGTGGGGCAGAGAGGGACCGAGAGCAGCTTCGGTCAGTTCAGATCCTGCTTTAGGCGTCTGTTGTAGGTGAGTCTGGAGATCTCATCCCTCCCAGGCTCCAGGTAACACAGAGCGAGGCTGCTGGGAGCCGGTCCTGCTAAGGCCGGGCTCAGCCAGGGCTGGCTTAGGGCGGCACGGCCGCAGTCACCGAGTCCTGTCTGACTGTTGGTCTCTCAGGTCCGGTGTGCACTGGGGATTCCCAGGACAGGGAAGATCTGATCTTGCTGCAGTGTTGGTTTTTCCCAGTCACTGAAAAGCAAGTTTTCCAGCACTTGGGCATGAAGGCTATTACGACTGTTCGTGAGAATTTACTTCGGACATCAACACATTCTACTTTAATAGGAATAAACGCTTGGCCAGTGATCATTATATTAGTTATCTGCTAAGTTTTGCTTGGTATCTGAATGGTTCGTGGAGGCAATGCTAATTATACTGGCTTTTTTCTGTTACAAGGTATTCTTTTCCCGCTAGGTTTTGCCCCTGCAGTGGGTCTGTTCCCTGTAAAACCCTCTCCTTCCCTCTCCTCCTTTGATCTCCTGGTTGGGTTCAGCTCCTTCATTTTTGCAATTACCAGTCTGCAGTGAGGATGCCCCTGACCTTTTCCAGCGGTCTGGCAGACACATGGGACAGGAAGCTCGGGTTTTATTTCAGGCTTTTCTACTATTCATCTTGGATGGATTACAACAGTAGCAGCTCCGACTGACTTGGAGCCCTTTTTGTGATAAAGCTCAGAAATGTGCAGGCTGGCGCGGGCTGATTTGCGGTGGACCAAGTGCGCTCCCATCTCTGGGTGATCAGATGTGATCGCCCCTCATGTTCTATATGTTGCTATAGTGGGAAGAATTTCTTTTATGTCAGGTCCAGCAGCAGTTGCCCCAGAGCGCAGTCTGTTCTGGAGAAGAATCTCTGCGCATGTCAATACAGCAAATGAGTCATTTGCTCCGAAGAGGGCCGTGCTGCTGCTCTGCTGCTGCTCTGCTGCTCTCTTTTGCTTTCCGGGTTCAGAATCTGCAGCAGCAGTGGAACAGGCGAAACACAGCAAGCTGCCGTGAATACTTTGTGAAAGATTAGGATGGAGCTTGGGGTTGATGTCTGGATTTCAAGAGGATGGGTAGGTTTGTCATAAAGAAGTGCCAGTCTTAAGTATTGACCGACTTGTGTTTTTCCCCCGTTGCAGAAGTTAGCGGGAGAGCCGCTGCAGCTCACACCAGTGCAGCTTCGCAGTGAGAAGTGGCAGCAACTCCTACTTTCCCTTCTTTGTTTATGCGGCGTAAAAGTAACAAAGAAATCAGTCTTTCCTAGCTAGCTTTAGTAGGCAGGTGATTAAGCAGCTGTGTGTGTCAGCTTGCTTTTCTGTTTTAACGTTTCACGGCAAAACATACAGAACCAGACAGACATCTCCACAGAAACGAAATGTGATAATTCCTTTAGAGGTGCTGTGATTTATAGCAAGAAAAAGTGAAGACAGGCTGGTCCGCGGGAGGAAGGGGAGCGGGGCCGCGGAGATGAGCCTGTGCAGTGACATTCGAACTCTACCTGCCCGCCGAGGGCATCTGCGGGTTTAAATGACATCTCAGGGGACAGTATCAAACTTCTGAATTCCATTCATCCATCAGATGGGAGAACAAGACCTGGCTTTCAGTCGGCCGGGAGCTGGAGGTTTCTCCTGGAGTAAATGAGCTCAGACCACACAGATAAAGAACGTCTTCTGTTCCGTTTTAAAACATTTCAGGGGAGAATCATCTGTCACTCGGCTCCGGGCTGGAGGAGCCGAGTCCAGCGCAACAGGGGCGCTTTTCAAACCGCCCCCGCCCCTAGTCCCAGCTTAACTTCCAGAGTTTGCTCCGCAGCTTCTCGGGAAGGTTTAAAACGCTGCCCAGCGCCGGGAGCTGCAGGGCGTGCAGGGCACACGAGCAGGGCCTCGGTCCCCAGCGTCTTCCAGAACTTCATGAATTTTGTGTCCGTTGGCATTTTTTCCTCCAGCAAGTGTCCTATCCCAGCCAAAGCCACAAGGGAAATAAACCAAAGGATGAATGAAGTCGATCTTGTATGGGGAGTCAGTTTGTGGGGTGGATCCTCAACGCATCTGTGTTTTCACGAGTTTTGTCTTTATCCAAATATAGTTCATACTAGTAGAATAAGTCCGCCAGTTAATACAAATCAGCGTAGCCCGTGATCTGTGCTCTTAATGTACAGCAATGCCTAGGGAGGAGCTGAAGCCCCACGTGTTAGCCTGAGAGTGCCTGGGAAATGTTTTGGGAAAGTTTTACACACTTTGTTATACCGCTTGTGCTCATCTAGCGCAGACAGACCTGCTGGTACCCCAGACCATGGCTTTTTTTAGTGCTGAAAACTTTATTCGCCGGAAAGTTCCATTTCAGGAGGCTGAAACCAATTGCAGATTGGGTCGATTAGAATGGATATTTATGAAGTTTAAAATGTCAGAAGTCCACGGGTGGTTTCAGAGCAGGGTCTTGGTTTCCCTTCCCGGTGGCTTTGGGGTGCTCCTTGGGGCTCTCTCGGCCTCCCGTGTGTCGTATCTGAGGCTCAAACAAATGAGTTCCCTTGAACTTGGAGATAAGGATCTGAAAAGTGAATCGCTGGCTGGTTTCACTGAAAGCGGCCATGGGAACATCTCCCAGGTCACTTGCTGCCTCCGAAGGCTCCATCAGTACACATGATCCTAATGATTTCCACCCAGTTCACAGCTATCTGGGTCAGACACAATTCGTGTAGGATCACAGCAGAATGTGTGCCTCGTGTATTTATAGTGTGTTTTTCCACGTGGAATGAGAATAATACACCGTGGGGAAAGAAAAGGGGGACGTTTAAAGCAAAATTTCAGTTTAATTAAACTAAAAAGCAACTTTTCACATATGAAATGTCAGGCTGGTTAACCTTGCATCCTGAGCTGGAAAGATACATTTTCATCTTTGCAGTGCCTTAGTTAGTGGTTCCTGGCACATTACATTAACTAATTTGAGATCGAATTATCAAATTTGCTCATTGCTGCTAGCACTAATTTGAAACCGTACAATAAAGAACAGTTTGAGAGGCAGATGAAAGGTTGCCACCCACAGAGGCTCCAAGACCTGTCCCTGGTGTATCACAGCAAGGTTCGCAGAGATTTGGGGTAATTGCAGTCATGAGCTGGAGTTGATTGAAGAAAATTATACCCCAGTTTTTTACTACAAGCTTTTTTTTTTTTCCCTTTTTCTTCCTTTTATTGTGCGTGTGGCTTTTCTTAAATTATGCTGTGAAACACTATTGCAAGGAAGACAAAGTTATTGCGTTTTTAGTAACTTTATTAAAACTTGTCTAACAATTCTTTCAGCTTTGATACTAGTGAAGTTGCTGAGGAATTATGTTACCTGTCTTTTGCAAGAGTTTTAAAAATGTATTTTATCTGAGATTTTTGGCTTTGCTAAACTTTTAAACTTGTAGCCAAAAATATGCTAATGGATTTCACAATGATGTAAAATCTGTCACAGGTCTGCTGGCCCTTCTGAGTCTTACAGTTTTATGAGAAGATTGCTGGGTTTAAGCGTGACAGCTGTGAGCCGGAAGCAGTTTTCTAAAAATCAGCATTTCTTAATTGTTAGAAGAGCGACGCGTCGGTTTCTTCGCTGCCTTGGTTGAATTACCGTCCTCAAAGAACTTGCGTTTTAACAGCTTCTCCAGGCTGCAGCGGTCGGGGTCCTGAGAGAGGCATTTTCTTGCTGACCTTCCTGAGATAAATAATTAAGATGGAGCCCAGATAAAGATCGCTGTCGGAGGTGAGGGGTCGGGCTGGCTCCCGACCCGGGGCACGGTCCCGATTGCCGCAGCGGCACCGGGGGGCAGCTCCGTGCCAGAGGAAACGGGCTTCGCCCTCTTCAATGGGCAGAGCCCTGAAACGGAGAGATGGAGAGTAAAGGTCTTGTATTTACAGTGTGTACCCATCAAACGGTGTTTATAAAAAAAGTAAGAATTCCCTTCTCTGGTCAATGTTAAGGGAGCAGATTAGGGGATGGTAACAAGGTTTGAAATCTGAAGAGTGCAGAGGTTGAAATGTTGTTCTAATTTGGAGCCCGTAGGCGTACCTGGGTTTAGAGCGGGCTTTTCAGCCACTCGGGTTTTGTTCTGTGCGATGTCGTTACCAGACACGTGCTCCTGTACGAAACCCTCCCGCAGGCCCTGTGGTGCAGGGCCGCCCGTGGATGGAGCGGAGCTGCTGCTCACGGGGCTCCTGCCCACGCTCCGTGCTTTTCAGCACCCTCCGAGTCCCGTTTCCGTCTGCGGAGCAGCGTCCGAAGCAGCCTCAGCAGGCCTTGGATGGGAAGCACCTCCTGGAATTGCTGCTCAGTAGACATCGCTTCATGAGCCCCTGGTCACTGAGCAGCAGTTAAATTAAGATGAAGCTTTAGGAGCAGTTTGGAAATGGTTTATAATGAACTAATCCGTTATCGTTAGACAACCTGAATGTGAGAGGGAAAAACAGGGGAAAAAAAATCCACCTCCCCTCCCCTGCCCCCTGTTCCTGAGCTCCCTCCTGTTTGCAGCTCTCCGCTGTGGAAACGTTCTCAGCACGCAACTCAGACTCTCGGGTTTTGCCCCTCTCATAGTTGCAGACGCGTGTCCCTTTGTCCCCAGGGCGGGGACGTGCCAGCGGCAGCTCCGGATTTCGGGGGACGCGGAGGGGGTTGTGCTGGCACAGGGGCTGGCAGGGCCACAAACGGGGCCCCCAGGCCACCAAACGGGGCTGGCAGGGCCACAAATGGGGCCCCAGGGCCACCAAACGGGGCTGGCAGGGCCACAAACAGGGCTGGGCCCCATGTTCAGCCCCCGGCACAGCCCAAAATGAGCCTTTTCCTCTCCGTGTCCCTGCGCCGTGTCTGCAGGCGCTGCCTCCCGCTCCAGAGCTCAGTGACAGAGAGGAAACAGGGCCAGGAATAAATGGCCTGTTGATTTACTCAAGTTACATCATTTTCTTCCCCTCAAGAGCCTATAAATCTCACGCTCCTTGTAAAAACAGAATTTAAAAACAATTGAGAGCTTCTGAGACGACCCCATAGCTTCCAGCCGCTGTGGCCTCTGAATATAGAGCTGCCTTTCACAGGCCGGACCACTTGGTTCATATTAGATGCTCGGGGAGCTCTGCTTCCAGCTAAGCAGCAGAAGCTGTTAAGATATTTTATAGTCGTCCTAGTGGTTTAGATAACGTTCCCCATACATCGCGCGGGGCTGGAGCTCAATAGCAGCTTCCTGACTTGGCCGCAAAGCTCGGAGGGTCGTTAATTCACACGTTCGGGTTTCTCCTCTCCTCAATAATATTTCTGATCAAAGACACCCAGGCTGGCAGAGGTGCCTCTGCTAAAAAGTGGATCCTTCTGATTATTGTACAATTTATGGCCTCTTTGCTCTAAGGGTTTGTATTTTAAGAAAAATGCTCGATTGTTGAGCTCGCTACAGTGCTCATTAGTTTTGCCTTCGATCTCGCATCCGAAGAGATTTTTTTAATCCAGCGGGGATTTGTGTTTTATTATTTTTTCATTGCTAATGGGATACAATGGGCTGCAGCTCTTTCCACAGCTGGGTTAATCTTTTGGATGGTTACCAGTGTTCTGGAGGGTGAAAAAGGGACCTAAACGGAACAAAGCAGGTTTGAACGTTGGAAGTATCAGTGGCACGTTGCCACTTCTCACCTGCGAGCTCGATGCTACCCCAGAAGCACTGGCATTTCATCTGTCTTGATGTTCGAAGCCAAGACTCGATGATAATTTTTATAATTGTGCTGTGGGGATGTGGAGCTTATGGAGAAAGGGCTGGAGGTGGCAAAGCTGAGCGCAGGAACAGCTCCGGCTCAGAACTGTGTCTCTGGGAACCCTGGGGAAACACGAGGGGCTTTTCTCAGTCTGTTTGCAGCCGTTTGCCAGCGGGGGTCCCGTGGGGGATCTGACAGCGCCGTGTCGAGGAGGCGTTTCTCATGGGAGCTGTCTGATGGCTCCCATCCAGATCCTAACAAGGCTCTAAAGTTCTGCTCTCTTTATTGTAGCTGATAAGCTCTAAAGTGGCTTCTCTGCTATTAGGTATGTAAACATTCGAAAATCTGTCATTTAAAATACTGTCTTAGGGTGGAGATCGTTCCTTTCGTTCCGTAAAGGGGACAGTGCCGGTCACCGCGCTTGGCCCTGCTGTTACTGCCTAAACTCACAGATGGAAGAGTTTGTGTTTTGCTTATCGAGGGATGCTTTGATAACGATACTGCGGTTAAGTGCAGGAAAAGCACAACTAAATAGTGAAACCAGCAATTCCTTCTAGGCTGGTGGTTTTTTTTCCCTGAGAAAAGAAATAAACGTACAAGTTGACATCATTCAGCAATGCCGGTATTTGCTCGGCTCGCTGCCATCGCGGCGTTCGCTCGGGGCTGAGGGAGGAATCCTGCAGGCTCAACTCGTACCCACTGCGTGCATTTACTTCTCGTTTAGGAAAACAAAAAGAAGGTGTCTGCTTAATCACTCTGTGGATCGAGGTGTGCGTTGGGATGGTTTATCGTGTGTTTGTCGTGTGCTGTGTCCCCACCACCTTCCCATGTCAACTCGCGCTTTCTTTTGAGCGGTTTCCAGGTGACTCAGTGGCTGGGTTAAAACATCTGGTGTCCTTTGCTTGAGTTGATGGAATTTTCTTTATCTTCTTTCTCAAATACTGTATAAAAAAATGAGCATTCTCCATATACTTTATGTAACTTAATTACCTTCATAATTTCCGTGCTGTGAAAGGGAGTTTAAGGTTTTTTTTATTGGAATGGGGGCGATGTGGATCACCTCAGCCTTTCAGCTGGTGCCGGGAGGAGGGCGTTTGGTTACCTGTTGCTGGTGGCTAATAACAGATAGTGCTATACTGTTTTCTTAGGTTCTTCCATACCATATTTGATCTTTTTAGAAGTACTTCTGTAGTTTTTATATCCGCTTCACTTACGGTTTCTATTCTGAAGTCACTGCAAACTGCTTTGCTTACGTTTTTGCAGCGGCAAAAGCCTTTGGGGTAACAAAGGCGACTTCTCAGCAGCGCAGAGCGTTGTCCTCGCGACTCGGGTACGCAGTCGCCCTTCTCTCTGGGTGTGTTTTTCTGTCCCCGTGAGCCCAGGTTGAAAATCTAGTTCACATTCACGCCACACGCTGCGGAATCTGCCCCTTTTCAGGCAGAACAAAGGCGGTTTCCACATCCCCGGGCGCCGCCGGCTGACCAGCTCCCGGCAGCAGGTTTGTGGTGCGCACAGGGTTTTCTTTCACCAGGGTATTAAAAAGCAACTAAGAAAGAGACCTCACAGATGCCAAGAGCTGTTGAGCATTGAGTTGTAGCCTCGGCGGCGCTCGGCTCCTGCGCTCGGGAGATGGGCAGCGGTTTTCATGCTGTTTGACAGTTATCTCCTCAGCAGCATTACTGGGCTCATACATCTCCTTTCAGCAGCTCCAGATAGAGCTGACAGCAGGGGGATTCTGTTTTGTCTCAGCGAAGGGGGGAAAAAGGAAAAAAAAAGGAAAAAAAAGAAGGTGGTCTTTTGGCAGTAGCCAAGGCCACACTGGAGCACCGAGGGGCACAATGTCTCCTCTGTCTGAGAGAGAAAATAGCTCCTGACAGGAATCAGCTTTCAGTCAACTGCCAGGCATCTCTCATTATGGGAGGCCCGACCTGCGGGCTGCTGTGTAGATAACCTGTTATCGCAGAAGATTGAATGCGGAGTTAAATTGCCTCGCGCTGCTGTTGCTGCAGGTTCCGGGGGCGGGGAGGGGGGGGAAGTAAAAAATCATCCTTAGGAAAATTTGTCAAAGTTGAGAAAATGGCACTGGAAGGCAGGCAGTGCCCCTCGGTGGGTGCCGCCCAGCCGCTGCTGTCATTCGCCGCTCTGATGCGTTTAAGATAGGAAAGCGATCATGTAGATACTCGGTTTGTTGTAACAGGCGGTGCTGCGGTGGAATGAGCTTGTGCAGAGCACGAGGCTGGTGCTTGGCCTTTGGATTTTTTCGGCGTGTAGCACCAGGAGGCTCGGACTGGGTGTTCTCTGAGGTCAGTCAGCTGGGCTCTGCACCGCTTCCCGGACGAGCCCGGCTTTTCCTGCCTTTGCACGAGTCTCACTCCAAGCATTTTCTTTAACCCGCGGGTCTCTGCGTCTGGTACGGTGGGAATCGGCTGCTGCGCCCGCTTCCTTGGGCCCTTCCCCACACACCCTTTTGTGCACTGGGAGTCGTTTTTCATTGAGGCCATATACAATTAGGGCCAACAAAGTTAGCTGGGCCTATTATAGCAGCTCTGTTTATGCTGACAATAAGTTATTTGACCTCCGGGCTGATCATGTTTCTGATAGGGAATGTATCAGCTCACCGACTGACCCACTGATAACGTGAAATGCATTGACTGACATCTGGGATGCTGCAGCTGGGCTGTGCTTAGAGAAGGAGCATCCACAAAGAACAGCTCACCTTAAAAATCTTTTACGTCCTCTAGTAAAAATGTCTTGAAATTAGGACATTTTTCTTTCTCCTGGCTGGGGAGAAAGGTCTTCTGAATAATTCATTCCAGGTTAACCGTAGTAGCTGTTTGTTCAGGCTGCCAGGAAAGGTGATAAAACAATTAAGAGAGGATGAAAGTGAAGCTGGAATCCTCTGCTAATCACCTGTAGACGCAGTGGAACGCTCATGAGTCGAACTGGGATGCTTTAATTACAGCAACATTTTGAAATCTGTGTGCGGTACTGATCTCACAGGAAACACCGTTCCAGACGCCCCCTTCCAAGGCTCCGCTCCTCTCCGTCCTTGCAGAGGAGGGCTCTGGTTTTTGCAGGGAGGTTTTGTCGGTGTAACCAGTGATGCTTCAGGGGTCGAAGTTGAATTTCCTGCTCAGAAACGGCCTCTGGCCCAGGCGGGACCTCAGCGCCCTGTTCCTCGCCCTCCCTTCTGTTCTGTGATTTTACCTGTCTCGCTGCTCTTTGTTAGCGTGTACAAGTTGCTACAGGATTCTCAGGGAAGGGAGATATTTTTGAGGTAGTATTTATGTTTTTCTGTCCATATCCAAGTGAAGGAAATAGCCGTGCACCCCAGAGGGCCCGCTGCAAACCCTCGTGCGGTGTCACCGCGCCGGCATCAGTTGCGGTAGCGAATGTCTGTCCGTGTCCTGCCCCTCAGACCAAGCGGCTCTTGCTCCTTGCAACCCCGTCTGGATCTTTTTGCACCACCTGCCTTGGGGTCTGGAGCAGCTACAGAAATAAAGAGCAGAAAACACACAGAGCTCGTCACGAGTTCAAAGGACCACGGACACGTTGTTAAATGCAGGCTCTCGGTGCTATCTTGTACATGACATAGTTTGCTGAGCAATTTGGTGCCGACTGTGCCCTGTCAGCTCGCACTGTCCCGCCGTGGGACACCGGCGGCTCTGAACGCAGCAGGAGAAATGCTTTCATGTCACTTTTATCTGACACTGGATGCCTGAGACAAGTTTACGGAGGTAGCACTGAATTCTTTGTAATGAACAGTGGTGGGATCCTGCTCGGCTGCCCCTGGTGCAGATGGGCGGTCCTGCTCCTCTCCCGCCAGCACTGGCTCCGCTCAGCGTTTCGCTCCGGTGTTTCACTCCAAGATGTATTTCAGAAGAAATGGTAGTTTTAGTAGCCATAAATGTGCAAAGCAATTTTACTGCTGGGTTTGGAGTCTGGGCGTGTTTTTAATTTGCGGAATCCGAAGTAGCGCTGCAGGCTGAGTGATGAAAGTCGGCCCACGCACAAGGACAGTGCCCTGAGCCGGGACTGGGGGCACAGCGTGAACCCGCTGGGGTAACGTGTTCTTTAAATACGGATTTATTTAAAAATAAAAACATCCTTAGGCTTCTGAATGCTAACAGTTATTTTTGAAGGGCAGAAGTTCAGGTGTTGTCTGAGAAGCGAATGTGTTTTCTCCCACATCATTGAGATATCTATTTCTGCCACTTGAAATGTCCACGGGCGCTCCTGTTGTCATTACCTTAATTGTCTCGTGTCCTTTCCCCGCAGAAGCTCCTCAGCTCGAGTGCTCTGGCTGTGAGGCCAGAGGAGCCTCTTTCAAAGCCAAGTGCGGCAGTGGGTTGTGATAAGGGCTGTTCTGAGCGCGCGGGGGCTGCGTGTCTGGCAGTCACCTCGGATGCGGGGCTGCAGCGAAGGGAGAAGTCACTGAAACCAACCCCTGCTGGAAAGCCTCACAACTCGAGGTGATTTTGATTTTGATGCAAACGTCCTCCTAATTTCTCAGGTCTGTTTATAAAGGGTAGATTGTTTTAAATGGGTTTTGCAGACGAAATTTACTGTGTGCAACCCAACAAAACCAGATCTGGAAATGGTGTCTCTTTTATTCCTTAAAGACACAGAGCCGGGGGACTCTGTCACCTGCTAGAAACCAAATCCCGCCCCTGCGGCCCTGGCCGGGGTCAGGAGGTGGGAAAAGGGCCCCTCTGTAGTGTGCGGAGCTCGGCTGCCAGCGCGATGGAGGAGCTGAAACCCCAGCCGCTCCGTCCCATGAGGGCAGACACCAACCCCACCTGCCCGGCCGGGCCCTGCGTGGCGGATTCACCACCCAAGCACCGGTTTCGGTCAGCGTGGGGCGGCAGGAATGGTGCTGACCCCGCTCCCCACCCCACACCCCCTGCTCACCGTTTCCCGGCCACTTTTTCCCCTCTCTAGGAACATTTTGAGGACAAAACTCCGGGTACCGCGGGCAGGATTGCTGGGGGGTCTGGGGCAGCTCCGCCTCTCCTCCGCCTGCAAAGCTGAGCTTAACCAGGGGCCCGTCTAAGGAAAATAGCACGGTGTTACTTCAAAATCTATAATGCGATTTCAGGGTTTTTTCCTAGATGGTGTAAATGTAATTAGAATTTGCCTGCATCAAGCAGCAGTTCCCCAGAAAGTCATCAATTAATTGATTCCAATTACTCGTAATTGTTTCTCATACATTTCAATTAGTCTGCTGTGTTGTTACCAGCATTACTGGTCAATTGTACAAGTAATCAACATGCCTTTAATAACTGTCATGAGAAGAAGTTGTGAAAAAGAGTTTAGGGAGGAAGGACAACGCTCTGCATGGCAAAAAGTGCCTCTTACGCTGATTTGTCGTTCAGCTGCAGTGATTTCTCGAGACAAGGGAAATAACCAGCCTGCGCAAGGCAGATGTTAGGAGTAGGGAAAGGGCTCAGCACCCTTACATGAGGCTCTAGGTTCAGTCCGTACCTTCCGCAGTGTCCCTCGGTTTCTCAGCTGCTCCGGGTGGTCCCCAAGCTCGTCGGTGTCCTTGTCCCCGGCTGGGAACATCTCCCAGCTCTGCCCCCGCTCTGGTCCACGCAGAGACCCAAAGGGCTGGAACTTCAGACATTTACCAAACCAATAAAGCTAACGAAATAATTAACAGGAGAAGTATTGAAATTATTGTGCTAGATATTTTCGTGTTGATTAGAGTCGTGGCTTTTTTACGAATATCTAAAAATCGACTCCCGACTACAGCAGCAGCTTCTACTTTCAGACGTTCTCAAGGAGCTCTTGCTGTTTACCCGTTTGCGCTGTTTTCCGTCCCCAGGCTCTGGCACTGTCCGACGCGGGAGATGGAGCTGGCCTTGGGCAGCCCGTTAATGAGCAATGGCCCGATTTCTCATTGCAGCATCGGCGGAGGGCGAGCCGGGCAGCTCTCGGTGCTGTGACAGGTACACTTGGCCCGCAAGTTCTAGTACAAAATGTCTGGATTGGAATATACTCTCTACATTTGGACAGCACTGAAAAATACAAAAAGGAGATATTCAGCTTTGAAGAATTCCCCTGTGAGGTTGTTCTCCCCAGGGCAGCTTAGTGTGCCACAGATGGCTCTGGCAGGTCTCTCTCTAATGCCGGTTTAGTGTTTTGTCATCTGCAACAGAGTTTTGGTGAATATGGGGTTGAATGTTTATGGTGTGCTGAGGTATCCCCGAACAAAAGCGACCCTGATCCCCGGTGATACATATTCCCATTACATGCACTTATAAACCCCAAATTCTGTTACTTTCAGCCGGTTGTGCCAGAGGTTGCCGGAATCTCCACCTTGCTGAAACGTGCCGCTTCGCCAGAAGAGCCGTTTTGCAGGCAGACTGCTGGTGCTGATGTGTTTAATCGTTAGGTTAACTATATTTTCCATTAGAAAAAGAATAATGTGGAATCTAAATGTACGTCTGCGTTGTGCTGTGTGTAGGCAGATTTTTAGCAGTTTCTGACTGTCGTAGTGTAATGACCACTCATTCAAATAGGTTGTGGGTAAGATGAAAGCAAGTATGGGAACTGTAATATTTGGAATGTTGTCAGTAGAAAAGCGTTGCTGGGGCTACTCAGCGTGGATTGAAACAGCCCTTTATTCAGCAAAGTGATAACAGTATCTGCGATTTAATTAATATTGGTGATTTTTGGATGTGTGTGGACTCCATTCTCAACAGAGTAAAGATGTAGCAGTGAACAAAGCCCGGGGTCCCGGGGTCAGGGACTGTCACTATGGAGCTGATATCAGTTACAGAACAGACAGGAACAGATTTCGTTTATCTGACACTGAGCATTGTGTTGGAAAAGTTGGCAGTGCTAATAATTAGAGATGTGAGTGCTCGCTAAAGAAACCCCGCTTAGCATGTAATCAATCTTTACGGAGAGAAAAAAAGAAAGAGAAAAAGAGAGAAAAATGAATCAACCCACACCTGCGAGGTTACGGGGAACTTAAAAGGAACAGAGAAAGTAAGAGCCCATCTTGTGCAAACAGTAGAGGCTCTCGGAACATTCAAACCGCAGCTCTGAGTATCTGGGAGAAAATAATCCAGTTGGTGTTTCGGATCAGTTCCCTGCGCCGCTCTTTGTTGTCCTTGCTGGAAGGGGCTTTTTGCTGGTTCTTACCCTTCAATACGCCATGCGGCGAGGGGGTTCCGTTCTGTATTGAGGCAATCACAGGATGCAGAAGCATCATCACAGTGAGATCTGAGGTTTGTCCTGTTTTAGTCCTTAGGAACACCCGGGAAAGGTGTCTGAGCGCCAGGTGAGGTGTCTGTGCTGCTGGAATTGGTTCCCATGCCCTCGGGGGCGGACGAGCGATGTCCCAGCGAGCAGAGCCCGCGGTGCGGGGCTCACCTGCCTGCTCGAAACTCCTGTTCACCTTCGCTTTTGTGGGAATCCCTTCTGCTTTGGGCTATGGACTAAATCTGCATTCCTTGCTCGGTCCTGAACGATGCTCGGTGCAGAGGGGACGTCTCGTCACAAAGCTTAGTGCTTTCAGGCAGATACAGCAGACAGAGCAAATACTTCAAATTAAAAGCAGACTACCAAAGAACAGATGCTTATTTACAGAATCTCTGCAGTTGCTAAGAAAACAGCAGTACAGGCAAAAGTCTTTGTGCTTCTCAAACTTCGGCTTTAAGATGTTGGTGCATCAGAGAGCGTCTTGAACATTCCCTGGGAGAATAATTATTTTTGGCAAACTTGCATCGATCCAGTGTAACTTTTGAGCAGCGTGCTCTGCACAGCAGGTGTCCTCTGCACTCTCTTCCATGTCTTCAGGATACAAAACTGACAGAAAACTCAATAAACCAACTGTTTTCCCATTGATCATATTGTGATTCAGAAAATTCAGCAGGCGGCACGGTGCTGAATTATTAACTGAACATCGTCATTCACAGGGGACGCGTTCTTTTGGATGGTCTTTGGAAAAAACACCACGGTCCTTTATGTTTAATAGACCCGTGGCCGAGGCGGGTGTTGGATGCTCTGTTACACGTGTCCCTGCACACACGTGTCCCTGCACACACGTGTCCCTGGGGGGGGTTACACACGGTCACGCTCATTCCTGTGGCCCCAGACCCAAAGTCCCCCTGTGTCCCTGCGCGTTGGATCCTGGATGGGACCAAAGCCTCGCGGAGCAGCCAGTGGAGCAGCTGCTGAGCTGCCCCGTTGCTCCGACTCCTAGCACTTGGCTATCAGGTAATTACGATTTTTGCCTTCTAGTAAAGGCTGTATTGGGCCCAGGAGACATTTGACATCATTTGAAAAATATGACATGCAAAAATTCGCCAATCATTCTAATGCCAGGAAACCCACATACCTTCAGCAGTAAGGTAGGTGACAAGAAAAAGAAAAAATACTTCCACATTGAGGTAATACATCCACAGTGCTTTAAATTCTGTGGCCACACGAAAACGATGATCAGATGTTCTTTTTCGGTCATTTTGTTTTCCGTTCTGGGAAGAAAAGTTTGAAGAAGGAATTGGAACCAAACGCTGTCTGTGTTACCAAGTGAGGGGTTTTGCGGTGGAGACGTGGCCAGAAGCTGCCGCGTTTTGGGGGTTTTCCTCGCGGTCGCTGTGCAAGGCGAGTCCGCTCCGGTGGCACGGGCTGTGACAGCAGGTGGACTCACGTGGCTGTCGTGACAGGCGTGTCACACCAGCGTGTCACACCAGCGTGTCACACCAGCGTGTCACACCGGCGTGTCACACCAGCGTGTCACATCAGCGTGTCACACCAGCGTGTCACACCAGCGTGTCACACCAGCGTGTCACACCAGCGTGTCACATCAGCGTGTCACACCAGCGTGTCACACCAGCGTGTCACATCAGCGTGTCGCATCAGCGTGTCGCATCAGCGTGTCGCACCAGCGTGTCGCATCAGCGTGTCGCATCAGGGGCACATTGGGGACATTCCTGAGACCCTCACATGCGCCCGTGTCATCGCGTCCAGGTGCCACCGCGCTTCTGAGGACGAGCAGCGGATGGTGACACCATCCAAATGGCATAGATGGGGATTAATTAGTTAGAGATGACCCCATCCGAAGGAGATGGGCGGTGATGAGGGGCCGTGGCCAAAGCCCGGGAGGAGCTGGGGTCCGGCTGGGTCGCTGGTCCCGCTCCCTCGGTGGTGGCTCCGAGTGCTCGAAGGTGCATTGACTGTGGGTGCGAACGCTATGGGCCTCGTGACAGGCTGGGCGATTTCTGCGGAGTGGAACCTTCTGGAGCAGCGCGATTCCGCTTTGTTTTCCAAAAATGACTTTTGCTGGTGCCTTGGGTGTGGAAAAGTGTTGATCAGATTTTGCTTTGGTTTCTATCATCTGAGGGAGGTCAGCGTGCTGTCCCTGGTCGGTGTGTCCGTCCTGTGTGTTTGCGCTGGTCTGTGTGTCCGTCCCGTGTGTTCTCATGGGTCTGTGTGTCCGTCCCGTGTGTTCTCATGGGTCTGTGTGTCTGTCCCCTGTGTTCATGCTGGTCTGTGTGTCCGTCAGGCTCTCAGCCTGCGGCAGGACACGGAGCTGTGCTGTAGGACATGGAGCTGTTAATGTGGTTTAATAAACAAACGTCATTTTAAGTCTGGAAAAGGCCTAGAGAACTAGAGTCGTTATCCCAGTGTTGATTGTAGGGGATCTGTTAGCCTCCAGGCTCAGCAACAGGTTTTGGATATGAGAAAATAATACGGAAGATCAAGTGAATTTCGAACCAGATCATCAGACTTGTGAATTTTACAGCTGTTAGATCCCACAAGTTGATCTTTCCTAGTTACACCTTTACATCATTTACAAAAGAAAACATGTAGCCGAGAGCAAGACGCTCTTTAAAAAAGCAGAGAATAAAAACCAATTTGAAGCAGGAGAACGTTTGCGTTGGCATGCAAACTACATTTGAGTAGTCCTCAGGTCTTCGGGTGGGAAGAAAAGCAGCCCTGGCCGTCTGAGATACACGGGATTTAGCAGCAGAGCACAGGAGGTGCTCCGAGGAGCCTTTGTGCTGCCGCCCCAGCCACCGGTCCTGCCGAGCTGATCACATCCAGCGCTGCGTCTGCTCTCCCAGCATCCGCTTTGTGAGGCGCAAAAGGAGGATTCTCATGTGAATAAATCGGGAGAAAATACTGTAGTGATTTTCGGGTGTGCGAAGAGAATTCCACTGCCCAGGCAGCCAGGAATAAGTCTGTGTTTTTTATGGTTGGACTCGGTGATCCTAAGGGTCTCTTCCAACGGAAATGATTCTGTGGTTCTATGGGTTTTGTGAAGGAAAGATGCTGGACCGTGCTCGTGTGATGGTGATGATGGGCAAGCAAAGCAGCCGCGCTCGGGAGCAGCGTGATGGAAGTGTCCTGGTAGCTTTGGACTGAAATTACAGTAATAATTCTTAAATTATAGCAGTCAGGAGTAAATGTATTTCTGCTCGGTGTTGTCAGTGGCAAACCAAAGCCCATTAATTTCCCACTCGGTGTTTGTTTGAGAAATCATCCCCTGTCAGCTGCTGCTGGTGAACTTGTCTCCCGCTGCATTCCTAGACAGGCTCTGTCTCCCTGCGAGGCTCCTATCCCCGCGATAAGATACAACCGGCATTCCCGGGAGGTGTCAGCGGGCCGCCCCATGGCACGTGATGGGCGATATCGGCTGCGCAGAGGTGCTGATGTGGCCACGTTCGTTAATGAGGTCATCGCCGGAGCCGCTGCCCCGCTGATAACCTGTGGGTCCGAATAAGTGAAGATAGCAGCGGGGTGTGCAGAAGTCCTGTCTCCGTGTTCTCTTGCTGTCCATCACATTCAAGCACCCGATCCAGAGAAAAGAGATGGTGCTTCCAAAGGGTGATGCTTGCTCTTTCCGCAGCGCCCCGAGCTGTGGGAACGCGGTGGAACAGAGGGAATTGTGCGGGGCTGGGTAGAGCGAGTCCCGTGTTCTTTTCCGTGTCTGGGAGGACGGTTACACTGCAGTAATAGCGCTGAAATACTCAAAAACTGCGGCTTCAGTGGCGCGGGGGTTGCGAGGGTGCTAAGCTGGGTTTAAATACACTGAGGTTAGTGAAATCCTTTCCAGTGCTAAACGCATATCAGAAGAGTTGCGATCCTCAGACAAGGATCTTTTCCATTGACGGCTCTAAATATGTGAAGGGAGCGTTCCTCGTGTCTCACAGAAAAGCGCTGGATTTCAGTAACGATATTTTCAGTCAGGAGCAGCTGGGGTCTCGGGCAGCTCCCCGCGGAGCCTGGGAAGGGACTGGGCACCAGTTCCCTTGCTTTGCTGGTCTGGGGCACACGGGCAGCGCCGGGGTGTGTGCAGGGAAAAGGGGCGTTTTAGGGCGCCTGGAGACAGGAGCCCGAGCGGGTTGTGTCCCGCAGGGGGGTGCTCGGCTGGTCCCTCTGCGGAGGCACCGCTGGCCCAGCCCCGCGCTCGCTGCAGTCAAAAATCACCTCTGATCTCACAGGTTTAGCATCGTATTGTCGCTTAGTAATAAAAAAGCCCCTGGGATGTGGAAATCTGTTCGAAAGTGCTGGTTTCTCCCCTTTTTCTCTTGGTAAACAAGTCAAGGCCTGGCAGCGTCGTGTCGTGCTGGTGGTGAACTTTCTGTCCTTCCCTTCTTAGCAGCTCAGGTCTAATTTATTTAATCATCGGAGCAAACTTTCAAAGTGCTCCGTGCCTCCTCTTTTGTTTCTAAGGTTCAGATGTATTTTTAGCGCTTGTTACTGAACTGGGTCTGTGCATTGGAGAAGAATTAATTATTGTTTTGGGTTTGTTGTTATTCAGATGTTCAAAAAAAGGGGGATTTGCGGACTTTGAACACCTCAGGGGCTTTGTTACGTGCCGTTTGTATGTTGTTGGGGTTTTAACGATGATTTGGTTTTTAATATAAATCCAGCGCTGCTGAAAGGTGATGGCCCCACCAAACGAAGCCCTCGGGTACCCAGACCAGGATTTTAAGCTCGGCAGCGGTTCGATGTGCACAGGGCCAGGCTGATGTTGTTTGGCCTTTTCTTTTTCTCCTGGTCCCTTTCCTGCAATCTGTGGCTCTTCTTAAGGGCAGGGATAATTAGAAAGGACGAAGTTTTGATCTGGTTTATTACTTTCATTTAAATTTTGTACGTGTTGAAGAACAGAAATAGGTGTAACTGGAAACTTCTGTGCCAGAATGGTGGAACGGCAGCCGTCAGCGCAGTCGCTGTGTCACCGCGCCTCGTTCGGGAGCGGGTGACGTGTGGGCAGAGGGTGCTCCGGCCCCTGGCCACGCTGCAGCTGCACACCCACGAGAGCAAAGCGTTCCCTGCCTGTAGGAGCCGCTCAAAACCTCACGTCCTGGAGGTTTCCAGCGTGGCCCTGAGTCTGCACCCCTGTGAAAAGCCGTGGGTTCAAAAGGCTTCGTTTTCCAAAGTGTTAAGCACGGAACATCTGCCTTGGCCTTCGGTGGGAGCTGCTAAGTGCTCGCTGCTGCTGGAAACAGCCCGTTTACTGCGGAGTCTGGGTGGTTTTAGAAACAGAGCCTCACCTGCCCGTGTTCGTGGGCTTCAGTCGTTTGGTGCAGAGCAGGAGGAATCCCTGCTCCCTTGGGGATGGAGCGGCGTTTGTGGCTTTGCATCCTCCTCGCTGCTCGTTTTGTACCTTTTAGCAGAGCAGGCGGGGAGCGGGGAGCGTTCCAGTGCCAGCGGCTCCCATCGGAGGTGCCACAGTCCGTTGATCTCAGTTCACTGGGGACTTCCAAGCTCAACGTCCTTGTGCACCCCCCAAGAACAAACCTTACCTGCTCTGGCTTCAAAATGAGGTTTTATTCTCGAATCATTTTTGGTTTCAAAGAAGAAAACCTCACCCGGTTTCGTTGCTGGTTTGAGCCCGAGTTAAGCCGTGCTCTCGTGCACCTCGGGTCTATCTTTCTATTCATTCTCTGCTTTTTTGTGTCTCGCTCTTCCTCCCTCCACGGGCCCAGCCTCTGTGATTAAGTCTGCAGCTCTCCTGCTGTTTTTAATAGGCCTGTAGACCTGACCATCTGATGAGAACCAAACTGCACAGCGTGCTCCTGAATACTTTCACTGGAATCTCCTAATGCAGGGTATTAATCATTAGTGTCAAACCATTCAGGCCCTAAATATGTCCACCCAGTATAAAATTATACTAAACAGGAGGGGAAAGGGGACTTGGCCCGTATTAAAAACAGACATTAGGCAGTCCCCTGACTTGTGGGGCACGATGGCCGAGGGCACTGTCCGGCTTAACAAACAATGGCTGGTTCAGAATAGTCTGTTTGTGATTGATATTCGCAGAAGTTTCAGAAAATAAGCATAATGAGTTAAAGGAAATACAGAAACGTGTGGCTTCCTCTGGGGTTTACTGACAAACTCCTGGGAAGTCGTTTGCTGGTGTTCGTAGTTCAGGCGCATCTGCCGTGCTGATCTTAATGACGATTTTGTGCGGTTCGCTCTTCTTTTGCCGCAATTAGAAAGCAATAATTGCTAAATGATTTGCTGTCGTACCGAGTTACGGTTTGTGCAGGGGTGGGGGTCCCTTGCTCCGGTCCGTCTCTTGAATTTGGTGGGGGCGGTGCAGAGCGCAGCGTGCTCCTCCAGCACGGGCTCCCAGCGCAGGTGAGCCTGTGAATCACCCCTCTTCTAAACTATATTTCTTCTTGATATTTCCAAGCTGCCAGGGAATGCAGCCCCTAATATTAGAATGCCTTTTTCCACCCCCCCTCCCCCCAAAAAGGCTGTTTCTAATTCTCTACAGTAAGAATGCCTTTATTCTTTGGGCTTGGTAATAAAAGTTAATCGAGCGTAAAATAAAAGTTACATAAGGTGAGCGGTAAAACTTTATGATTGCTGATGCTGGGTTTATGGATGCCCCGGTTCGTTGTAGGGGCCATGGCCCACCGCCCGCCCCACAGCGCTCTCCGTTACGGCGTTCTGGGGGGAACCGGCCGGTTTTCCTGGCTCTGGGGAGCAGCTCCTGTCGATGAGCACGGGGCCAGCGCTCCTGCTCCAGCACTTCGGCAACACACAGAAGGTTCCCGCTTCGCAGCCTGGATTTTCTGCGTTTCACACGGTGCGTTCAGCTGGGCCTCACTAATCTTCCCCGTGTTTTACTCTGTGCCTATCAGGAGAATGCGTAAAACCAGTAAGAATCAAATACACCGTCTGTATGTATTGCTGTGCACGGAGGAAGTTGCCTTCCTTTGATTCTGCCTGTTTAGAATATGCATTGTTGCTGCTGCAGCTGTGTCCCTGTATCAAGGTTTTTTGGTCCCGTCTTGCTCTCTGAAGAGCAGAACTAATGGCTCTTAAAAGCCGTTATTCCTGAGGTGTCTGTCCCGGTGTAGCCTGTCTCCATAACTGTATTATTGGTTTTGTCCAGCCTACAGGAAACAGTGATACTGTAGCTGGCATCCCAGTGTTAGGTCATATTGAAACCATCTGTAACAAATCTTTATTTGCAGTTACTTTGGAGTTCAAATTTCTACTCCACCTGTCATCAGTGTTTATCCTCATAAACTTTCACAGCTTCTTCTATTCTGTTTCTTCTTTTTTTTCTTTTTCCTTCTGAGGGATTTTCAGGGTTGTTGGTGTCCTGGAAAAGCTGCACACAGGTGGTTTCACCATGACCAGCGGCTCTGCGGCTTTGATTTTAGTGTCTTGCTCGAGAAAAGTTTTAAAACCTTTTTTACCCCTAATTCAGGGCTTTTAATCCACCTCCTTGGCCTTCCGAGCAGAACCATTTCACGTGTTGATGCTTTCCAACCAGTTTCTGCTCTCGGGTTGTTGTGGTAGCAGAGATGGACACACCAAAGCGAACAGATGTTCTGCCGCATTGGAAGAGTCGCGGTTTCAATAATTCTCTATAAAGTGCGTTTTCCACTGCGATATCCGCTGTTGTTTCAAGGGGGGTCCAGGGAACACTTAAGACACACGCGGTTTGGAGTTTGCAGAGCTGCCCAGCCAGGGAAGGCCCGTAACCAGCATTCCTGTCACCGCGTGGTGCCACCCGGGGAAATCGGACACCCCGGCCACCGCTGGGGCTTTTACCGCGTTCTCGGCAGCATTGTCAACACTGTGAACCGAGTGGGCGACTCGGGGGTCGTATAGGATCATATTAAATGAGCGAACCCTTGGAAAGAAGGCAAAACAGAAGTCACTGATTCTAGAGGAAATTGCCCGTGAGATCGCTGGCGATCGCGGTCGGGGGGCTGCTTGTGGTACGCGCTGGTGTGGATGGTTCGCCCCGATGCAGTTTGATGCAAGCAGAATGCAGCAGAAGGCCACGTTGGTAAAGTCGCTGGGTAAATAGCACATAGCTGAGCTCAGCAGTGTGCGCGGAGCTATTTGTAGAGATAAGAGCCTTCCAGCAACCCGACATGGGAGCGGTGGGGTGGGAACACGGAGCAGACAGGGAGCTCAGCCCGTGTTCGGCGCCCTGGGCTTCGATAACAGAAATCGCTTGTGCATCAGTAGAAACGCTGCACAGGTATCGTCACCTCGAACCACGCTCTGCGTTCTGGGCACAGACAGGAGACTGGGCACTGGACAGGAAGGGACACTGCTTAGTGCACGTGGACACTGTTAAACGATCGGGGACATGTGAGCAGTTGTGGGTGGTGGTTTACGTGCCTGCCTTTGATGCTGCAGGTTTTGATCCCTTCATTAGCTTCAACCCCATAGTGCCCAAAATGGTTTTTATTTTTTGTCTCCCGTGGGAGACGCATTAATCCAACTGACAAGACAAAGAACCTACAGAAAACGCTGTTTAAAATCGAAATGAATTTAAATGGACTGTATTTGAATGGACTTCTGTGGAGTATTTTAAAGTCTATCAAGCAAAGGGATCAGCTCACAAGCCTGAAATTGCCAGCTCATTTTAGTCAAGCGAAGTCAGAACAGCCGTAGTTTGGGTGTTGGAGCGGAGCTGTAGAGCTTCTCCTGTCCCCACGCCGTCTGTGGTGCCTTTCTTCTGATATATAAGTAAACACGCACACATGTATACATAAATAACTGCTGTTGTTTCGCGGCCTGTTTTCGTGTTTAACGATGGTGTTTGGGGTGGGAGCAGGGGAGCTGCAGCCGTGAAGTGGACACAAAACAAGCTTCATCTTTGTAGCTCGGCCGAGTGCCTCCTGGATGGTTTTAATCTCTTTGACCTCGTGGCAGAGAAAGAGGGAAGTGAAGAAACGGTGACAAACACCAGCTCTTTAATGCCAGGTTTGTTACTGCCTGGAGTGCCCTAAGGGTTAATGTAACAGTTTTAAGTCCTTCAATCACACCCACCCCCAACTACAGAACACTTCCAAATAATCCCTTTATAATAGACCCTTTTCCACAGATTGTATCTAACCCATGCATTAATGGGGCCCATTGGTGTCAAGCATTTCAACAAATATGGGCCGGGAGTGCTCTGGGAGCCCCTCTCTGGCTACAGACGTTAATGATCTTTTGCCCCTCTGACTCAGCTCCCCTGCTGCAGGGACAAAATTAAACTACTGCGGATGGCAAAATAGTTATTTGCTGCCCAGGCAATTGCATACTTCCAAACCTCTCCATCGCGGAAGGCCAGATGGACTTTATAGAAACCAGACCCAGGCCACAGTTTTAATTATCATAGTCCTGTCAGAAATGAGTGAAATTCTGAATGACCGCATGAAACGAACCAAAAGCCTTACACATGGATTTTTTCCTCAATAAAATTTTATGGCTTCTTAAAGAAACAGCATTCATATATTTTACGAGGCCTAATCATTCACTAATGCCTATATTAGTGCACCTGTGGCACTCGGCCCCATGGAAATTACAGCGCTGGTCCAGCTACGTTCTGTGCATCTTATTACAAACCCCTTGTCAGAAAGGCAGCACGTGTTCCAGGGATAAGCTGGGCTCATTTTCCTTAGCTAGCGGCCGTTGCAGCGAGGTAAAGAGAGTTACGGGCCTTTATCTGCTGAAGGTTTTGTTTCGTTGTGTGGGTAAGACTTGTATAAATATAATGACCCTTCATAATGTAACTATTTGTAAAATTGGTCCCAGGGCAGTATACTTATTTAAGGGGTTGGATGTGTTGTGTTCCCGTGCTGATTCAAGGAGAGGAAGAATTTCCATGGAATGGTTTCCCCCTCAAATATTCGCATTTGCTGAATAAGTGCTTGGCAGTGGCGGCCGGGTGACAACTTTGCGTTACTCGCTTGCTCACCGCTGACGGCACAACCTCCGTTCCTGGCCAGCTCATCCGCACGGGCAGCGCTGTGAACCTGCCTTTGCTGGGGGAGCTGGGCCCCGCCGCCGGGGCTGCAGGGCTGCTGTGTTGGGCAGCTTTTGTTCTTCGCAGAGCCTCCACAATCTCTTCAGCCCATTGTTCTTTTCTTTGTCGCCCTCTCGCCTGTTGGGCAGCGCGCTGGTGTCCGAGCTGAGGATGCTCCTTGCATCCCCCGGCTCCTCCAGGCTGAACAACTCGGCTCTCCCCAGCCTGCCTCGCTGGTTCCGGACCTCGGCGGGTTCCCCGGCTCTTCCCTCGCGGGGAAGGCGGCACCGGGGGATGCGTCTCCGCTGGCTGGTGCGGTCCCATCTGCTCTTGAGGCCCGTGCGGCGCCGCGCTGACAGCCAGAGAACGAACGGGCTGTGCGAGCTCCAGCGCGCCGAGTGAACTCAGCTCTCGCTCCCTATGCTTTCTCATTACTTCATGCACTTGGCAGCTGCGAACAGACTGGACAAGCTTAGCCAAAATAAGAACTGATGTAGAAACATGGAAAAGACTCTTTAGCATTTCCAAACATTCTTCCTGGGGAGATGGCAGGATGGGGAGGAGGAGCTGCTCTGTGTGTGTTTTCTTTCTGCGGCGCTGTCAGATGCGAGCAGCCCTTTGTTGGGGAGGAGGAGGATGAGGATGAGGATGGCAGCATCTCCAGCGGCCCCTTCCAGCCAGGGGCTTTGTCCCGATCCCCACCCTGCATTGCGCGGGGCTGGAGATACAGACTGCGCTTGTATGGAGTGCACGGGTTCCAAGGGGGGCTAGCAGTAAACTGAGAATATTTGGATAAACTTGCCGGCCCTCAGGACTAGAAAAGGACTTTTGTTCATGTAAAGAAAAAGACTGTTACATTACCATTGGATGGCTGGATCCCGTCCAGTAAAAACTGAACTTGAAGGATAAAAAATGATGAGGAGTGTCAAAGGAAGGATCTTTTACTTGAGGTCAGGTATTTATTTTTATTTATTAGAACGTGAGATCTACGTCTATGGCCTCGCTTTGCTCTGGAGTGCCGTCTCTCTTGGGAACACCGTCCCTCGGGTGCCGAGGGGGAGCCCCCGCTTCCAGGGCCGGGGACAGTGAACCGCTTCAGTTCAGCACAATTTGCGTGGAATTAATGTCAAAGCAGAGAGCAGGACGTGGGGCAGCACACGGGGCACCGTGCAGCGCGAGGGAGGAGTTCGTACCCACCCAGCACGGATGCGCCTTTGCTTCCCAAACAGTCTGTCTGTCCATCCATCCGTCCATCCGTCCATCCATCCGTCCATCTGTCTGTCCATCCCCGGAGCAGTTTACAAACACCCACACGGTTATTTACAAACAGACTCTTCCTTTTCACCCTCGGGAGCGGAGCTGCAGAGCCCTGTGCCAGGGGCTCCCCAGTGCCCGGTACTGGTGTGAACTGGGCGCCGCTGGGACGGGGTTCAGCTCCGGCCCCTCGAGGCTGATTTTGGGAAGGTGACAGTGACAACAGGCCGGGGTGCAGGGGGCGGCGGGTTGGGACAGAAGAGGCAGATTAGTTTATCAAAGCAGAGCCACGAGAGCTGCAGCCAACACGTTATTGACTCCATGTGCCTGCCCCGCGCTTTGCTTTGCGAAATGCTTCAGTGTAAAACGTACAAGACATATTTGGTGCAAATGTTTTCCTGAGATTTATTTTTATCTAATCGCTTATGAAAGTTTTACTGACTTTAAAGAACGGATTTGCTAACCACCCGTAAACCGCGTTTTTCTGCTTTAATTAAGCCATTTTTGTCCATGAAGTTTTGTTCACACACTGACAGCGTCAATATAAATGTATCTCTGCCAGAGTAATTAATAAAAGCAGGCAGCTCAAGGGAGAAAGCATATGTGTTGTATCATCTCTGTAGGCTCTGCTATTGTGTAGTTCTTCCAAAAAAAGTTAAGAATTGCCTCAATTAAAATGTTATGTGGCTTATGTATGTTCAGATTCAATTTGGTAGAACTGAATTTATGTTCATCCTTAGAGAACTCATGGGGCTGCCAGATACAGACAGGAATCCTTTATACCATGGAAATACTGTGCTATTAGATTTTTTTAAAGGCTGTAGGATTAGGTCTCAATAAACCGTTTCAACAGCGTTTCAAGGCTTGGACAGTTGCTTCAACTCACTGCATGGGTGTTTGCAGAAGGAAGGAGACGATATTGTTCTTTTTACTGTGTGTTTCACTTATTTTGCATGCTAAAGCACTGCTAAAAATGTGATATAATGCTTCTCAGAAATTCATACTTTTTATTGTGGTTGAAAGGAATTTGTGAAGTCCTCTGTTGTGTAATACGTGAGTTTTAACTTCAGAATAAGATAAGAAGAAACCTGTCTCCAAAAAAAGAGTGTTTCCAAAAAAAGAGTGTCTCTGTGTTAGTGGACCAACAGTGTTTCATATCAGGTGGGCTTTCTAAATACCTGAAGGCTTTGAATTTTTTTTTTCCAACAGTGTTTCAGTGGTGGAAAAGTGTTTGGTTTGAAGAGGCATGACCGTCCTCACGTTTAGTGTGACTCAGAGTTGACTTGAGAAAATAATGTTGTTTTCTGGGCCTGCACTGAAGTCTGGCTTTCTGAGAGCGGAGAAAATTGCTATAAAAGGCAGATACAATTCTGTTGTGTTTGGTCATTTGTTTTTTCTTCTATTTGGCTTCAAAACAGCTCGTGTTAAACAGCGCAGGAGCCTCCTGTTGGGCTGGAAGGTGGATCAGAATGCAGCGCGTCGGCTGTGCTGCGGTTGTGGGGGTTATCAGAACCTCCTTAACTCAAACCTGCCCGGCTCAGGCATCGCGGGACGGATGGTATGTCAGGTTATGTCTTGTTTTGAGAGCCGCTGTCAGAGAACCAGATGTGCGGAGGTTGCCGAGGTAAAACAAGCCGGTCGGCGGCAGCGGGCACCCTTCGTTTGGCTTTGCTGTGGCTTTGCCTCCGAGCAGCCGCCTCCAGTGTCGTTCTGCTGAGCTGTCTTTTGACCCAGAGATGGTCTGAGATCCGAGCTGGAGATGTTGAAATGTTTCTTAGTGCATTCAGAGGGCAGATTTATCATTAGAATCAATTCCCTGGAATATATCATTTCGTAAGTAGGTGAATTGGCTCGGGGTAAAGTTCACCCGGCGGCACTTGGGACTGTGCAGTTCACCCTTGTGCTTCCTCAGAGCTGAGATTTCAGTCTGTGATGCCAGACAAGATAATTGTTTCGTTTCAGCTGCAGAGGGGTCAAATCACCAAGCTTTGGAGGGACCTAATTCAATCGGCCTCGCATTGCTCACAGTTTTGAAAAGAGCAACAAGTTCTGGCTTGAAGAATTCTAGGGCTTGCTTTTAAAAAGCAAAACAAATGAGATTTCTGGGTATTTGAGGGAGAGGAGGTAATGGTCAGGTTTCTTTGGAGGATGCAAATGCCAGAAGTGGAAGGTGGTTGTTCCAGGGTGCTGTGTCTGTAGATAAGATCCATAGTGACCCCGACACCTTCCACTGCGAATGTGACGGACCTGGTGTCTCCAAACAGCTTCAGGAGCCTCTTCTGGGCATCGGGTTCTTCAATGAGCAGGAACGGTGTTGGTTCTGAGGTCGGGGTAAAAACAAGAACCCAGAATTCCTTTACAGTTTGAGTAATTGTGTCAGAGGGCAAAATTACTATATTTGCTGCATAAATGTGAAGGAAAACTGCTCCACTCGCTTTGTTTCTGTGTCTGTAATTGTGAACGATGCTGGCTCGCAGGTACCTGGTCTGGAAAAACACCTTTGTTTTGCTGCTGTGGAATGGGTGCACAGGCTTCTTCGCCTCATTTTTGCACCTTCTCTTGTTCAGGTTTTCGGTAAATATCAGCTATGAAGGAGTCACACGTCTCGGCCTTATGAGAGGCGAGCAGCACTTTGTTACTGCACCGAGAGGAAACTTCTCTTTGGTTTGCTCTGAGGCGGCTGCTTTGTTCTCAAAGCCCTTTACCCGGGTTCTGCTGTTCCTGTTTGTGATCGGCTGCGTCGTTCGCGAGGGAAACCTCTCGTGTCCTTTCGCTCCGTGCCAGCCCGGTGCACCAACTCCAGCATTTCACACCTTCTGAAGAGCACGAGAGCCGTCTGCAGAGCAGCTGGGCTGCTCGTTTCTGATAAGCAAAGGTTCGGCCTGGGCTTCCTCGTGCGATTGTGGCATTTTTGGGGGGTTTCCTGTGCAAACGGGACCTGGTGCAGCTGCGGTGGCAGCTCGGGGGAGGCTGGTGCTCTGCTTTGCTGGAGGATGCCTTTTTTCTTTTAAATCTTTTTTTTTATTTTAAATCTCTGTTCTGAAAGCATAAGGTCATGGCTAAAGCTACAGTAATGTGCACCCTTTTGGCCTGTAAAGGATGATAATCCTGCGTATTAGGCATGTTGATGCTGGTAAATTTGTGCTAGAAGAGCGGGATCCCTGTTGTACTCAGGGCCTGCCTCCTCTGGCTTTGCTGCTCTGCAGCTCTTTTGGTGTTAAAAATGTGGCCCAAGCACCAAAACCAGGTGGGAGGAAAACTCCAAATACTGAGCTTTAAGAATAATTATCCTCTCAGTTTTGGGGGGTGAGACGCAGAAGTTGTGCCCATTGAATATACCACACGGCGTGGGCTTAATTATCTGGACACCACTTATCTGCATCTTCCTGTTACTTGAACCTGGGCCGTATATCCCCAGATCTATTAATTAAGTGGAAAA